>JAOTRS010000030.1:2252741-2272287 GCA_028565755.1 Dinotopterus cunningtoni
TGAAAAAAAAGAATTTACGTGTAAAAAATAAATAATCACATGTAAAAATTACAAGAGAAAATAAATAAATTAATTATATTCTAAAAATTACATGTGCAAAAACAATGAAGCAATCATACCATAAGAATTCTGGTCTGCACAACGTTTCACTTTGAAACTTTAATAAACCTTCAACAGGTTTCAGGAAATCATGCTCCATCACTGGAACTCCCATCATAATTCTTACCCAAATTATATTTCTGAGAAATAATAATAAATAATCTGAGAAATGGTATAAGAACCGGCATGAGGAATGCAGGAAATCCATCCTTTACCTGCGCACCACGTCTATAACAGTAAAGTGCAATAAAAAAAGGAATTTACTGACCCTTGCTGATGAAAAAGCTTCACTTCCTCTGCACCCAGAGCCGTGTCTGCTCTGCAGGGCCGGTCTCGTGTGCTCCATATGGAGGGAGAGGGAGCTAACGTGAGGAATGTGGCAGCATCTTTTCTTTTCTTTCTTTTTGTTTGGTGTAAACGAACAGCAGAGGATTGTCACTTGTCATAAAACCTCCCTGTTAAATATTTGTTTTGTTCCGGGGTCAGCTTTGTCATGTCGCACTAGCGAGTCCACGTTTTTTTTTTTTTCTTTTTCCTGTTGTGCTTCATTCCTTGGATTTGCTGATGTCGTTTCGAACGTGTGGGCGCAGCATGAAGAACAGGTTTGGTTTCTGATTGGGACTCTTATGAGAAATGTTTCTTTAATATGAAAAAAATATATAGTTTTGTCTCTTTATTTTTTACTTTTTAACAAATGAGACAAAGTATATATGGTGCAAATCAAAGTTTTATGTCGAATCCACAAAACAAAATCTCAAAACTTTACATTTCTTTTATTTTCTTGGGGTTATTCCCTTTTTCTGGGTCGCCACAACGGATCATTGAATCTGTTACAGTTTGCATGCTCTTCCCATGATTGGTGGGTTTCCTCCGGCCCTTCCTCTTGCAGATTTGGTTAATTGGTGTTCCTAAATTGCCCGTAGTATGGATTGACACCCCATTCAGGGTCTACTCTTGTGCCATATGTCTCCAGACCCCCACAAGACCCTATATACAGGATAAAGTGGTATAGACAATGAGTGGGTGAGTGATGATGATGATGACCCTTTCTGCTGCAACCCACCCATTTCTCCAGGCTTGGAACTGGCGCTGAGGATTCCCTGCATCTCTGTGTCTGGGCATTATGTATTGGAATAGGGTTAAGGACCTTCCTTGCCCAAGGACTCAACAGTGGCTGGGCACAAATCCTCAACCATTCAGTCGCCAACCCAGAGCCATGTACCATACAGTACATGTGCAGTGACAATAAAGTTGAATCTAATCTAATCTAATCTAATCTAATCTAATCTAATCTAATCTAATCTAACTGCCTGAGCCACCACTGCCCCTTACATTTGGTTAACATTATGAATTTTGGTTAATGTCCAATCGAGATGATATTTCCATATATATACTGTATTTCCAGCATAAACATACAAACAAACAAACAAAAAACGAACAAATATGACTTGACCCAGTGTCCACATAAAGAATGAGCAAATTTCCCCCTATTCAAGCTATAAATGAAGTAAATGACTGAAAATCCTGATTTATACTGTGTAATATTTGGGTTGATTTTACTGTCGCAGACAAAACCACACATCGTAAAGTATAATCTCTGGTCATGAGTTAAGCTCTGCGGTGTAAGCACTGCTACGACACTCGCCATTGGATCGCATGAAATTAATGGGACAGCTACAAACACAGACGAAGCCAGTTTGAATTGTGGCAGCAGACAGAAAGTCTCTATAATGTCAGGACAAAAAGGGATGCGCAATAGAAAGAACTAAAAGCTCTGTTGATGGAGTTTATTTACTACCAGGACAATGTGAAACTCATTTTATGCTCTCCAGTTAAAGCAGTACAAACCCATAGCTTGTGCGGTAGAACGTAATAGTTATCCTCATCATTTACTTTGACACAAAGAACACATTATCGTAGCCCTTAAAACCCAGAGCATTTCAGCCATTATTTATTTAGCAGTAAACATATATACAGGGTTCAGGATTGTGCAGTATAGAGTGATAGAGATAGACAATATGATGAACTGAATTTTTAATTTTAGTCAACTATACTAGTATAACTTGAAAAATAAAAAAATGGGTCACATAGGCTAAGAAATATCATTTCTTTTAGATTATACATATTTGCAATGTCATTCCCATATACCAGTGGAGGTAAAAACGCACGCTACAAAAGTAATGATATATTGACATATCCGAAAACCCAAATGCACAATGTTTGAAGTCTGAAGCCTCGCTGTTAACACTCCCTGGCAAGGCTTCCATATGTGCAGTGTTGCCGGCATCGATCTGTGCCACTTGGGTTTTAAGTTAAAGTCGGTTACAGTATAAGGCTCTAAATAAGGCTGGTAACTCTCAAAGCAGGCAGCAAATTAGGTACAGTATCAAGGATCAATCGAACTTTCCTTCCAAAAAGAGTCCAAATACAATGATTTAAAACAAGGACCCAAAAGAAAATCTAAAACCTTGGATGTTTTAAATGTCCTGTCCTGGTACTAGGTACCATAAAGAAAGTGCTCCATGTAGAACCATTTGGTTTAGAAGTTAAGATTTCCTAATATTCCAGTGATTTCTACAAACCACCCTGCAACAACCTATTTCTACAGTGCATATTTACAGGGTAGTGTGCAGAACTAACTCCAAATTATTGGTAAGTTTTTTCATCTTGATCTCTACAACCTGCCAGGAGGTAAATATTTAGCTATCTTGGTATTAGGTACAGTACATTCTTGGGAGAGAAAAAAAAGGGTTATTCAATGGTACATACTTTACTTTGTAAACTATTGGGAAATGGGTTCTTGAAGGGTTCATTAAGGCTTTATTAGATAGATAAAGGTATTTAGCCTTCTAAATGGATTCTGGAAGCACGGTGGCTTAGTGCTTAGCTCCAGGGTCTGGGTTCAATTCCCGCCTGTGTGCATGGATTTTGCCTGTTCTCCCTCTTGCCTTGTTTCATCCGGGTACTTCGGTTTCCTTCCAGAGTCCAAAGACATGTAGATTAGGTTAATTGGCGTTCCCAAATTGGCTGTAGTGCATGAATGTGCGTATGATTGTTGACCGGAGGTCCCACCACGGTTGTAATTCGGGAATAAATACCATGGTAATCACCATTGGCCTCCATGGTCCCTAAGTTGGACTACAGAAGTTCCTAGACGGATGGATGGAAATAGGTTCTACTCGGAAGTCTGTCTGATGGGAGTACTCATTTTCAGGTTCAACACAATTTCCCAAAGGAAAGAGGAGTTAAACAACCAGAATTACTGGAAGGGAAAAAAATAACCATTAGCCATTATTAGAGAAAGAAATGGCTGAAATGACATAAGGAAGAACCAGAGTAGAAAAGCAGCTTGTCATCTTCTAGATAAGATAGATGCTCATTAGCAACATTAGCGATGTAGCTCTGGTGTAAAACACGATTAAGCAAATCACAGACACTAAACATTTTGGCTGTTTGACAACACTCAGGGCGGTTTTGCAAATTAAAATTTTCACCCAACCATATCTTCAAACTCAAAAGACCTGCAGAGCAAATATGCATTTGGTCAGATGCCAAACTGTGCTTGATAAATTCTGGTCTTTACATCTCTAATGGTGTAATTACGCCAGCGCTGATGAAGCTGTTTCTTGATGCCAAATTGCACTCTGTGGTGGGCGTCAGTGTTAAATTTCCTGTGAGGGCCAGACAACAGTTGTGGCTACTCCAGCAGCAAGGGTTATTATTAATGTACAAGTTTTCCTTTTCTTTAAAAAAAACAAAAACATAATTTAAAATATCGTAAAACACTGAGGTCAAGCGCACTACATCAAAAGCTTTGCCTTTGGCTCATTATTACATGATTGTTCAAGTTTATTCTTTAGTTCTATCATTGTGTCTAAAAGCTTTCAGGGTTTTCTACTGTACAACTCTAAATAAACCTCTGCTACTTCAAACAACAAGAATGCATAGTAATCAGTTTAATAGGCATTACACTTCCAAACTGTTTTTTTAAAATCCAAAACACATTATTTATCACAGTTTTTTTTTTTACTTTATGAGATTATGAGGAACGCTTTATGAGCATTATGAGGGCTAAAACATTATCCAAACTGAAAATGAAAAATAATTAACATCCAGGTTTGTACTAGAACTTTAAGCTAACATTTCTAAGAAGTCATCCGCTTATGGATTTCAGATTAGCATTGTATAATCATCATATGTTTTTCTTAAACTACAGGTTTGTCTGTTCATTTTTCTACAAATTTTAATTTGTACTGTACTGTAGATTCATACATTCTGGACGAAACTAGCTACTCTTGAACTAAGTATGTCCATAAACTATGAGGGTTGTATAAGTCAAGCTGTACCTTTGAACTCCCTTTATCTACATCAAGGTAGAAAGTTTTCTCAGTACGCCGGAGGCATCATAGGACTGCCTGCTTTACGTATGAAACGCTGGCCTCCCAACAACTCCTTTAATGGAGCAAACATGGAGTGGATATGGAGTTAGGTCAGGACTGTACAAGCAGTTTTTTCTTTGTCCTGAAAGTGATCCACTCAGCTGTTGAACGTTCATGCGAACGAGTCACCTCAGCAGGGATCGTCATTCATGGATTCTTCTTTAAAATGTTTACACCATTCAAAGGTTTTACTGCAGCTAAAAGTACTGTGCTTAAAGTCTTCTTTAAAAGCCAATCGGTAGTATTCTTTTGTCCACCAGAAATTTCATCAAGTCCGGTTTGATTTGAATGGCAACAAATAACAGTGGAGCAAACAGTCTGCTCTCAAACTAATTGTGTCTATTAACAGTTATGATCATTTTTAAAAGAAATTGTTTTACAATAAGGATTAGCTAGCTAATGTGATGCAAATTGCAGCTTCTGTTGCTAATATAAAGAGTTAACATACTAAACTAGCAGGAAATAAATCTTATAAAGTTCTAATGTATGATAACAATGACAAGCGAAGAGCACAACAAATTATGAAAATTAATCTAAAACGCAAACTAGTGAGAGAGATACTTTCAAATTAAGGTTTCATAAGAGCGAGTAGAATTTTTTTGTTTGTTTGTTTAACGAAAGATAACTTCCTTCTCGCCACTTTTCATCAACCTAAAAGAATGCGGTAATTATCTGAAAGTTTTTCACCCCAGTGTATTTGTTTGGACATGCTTGATTGGGATTATATTCTCCAGAGCCCTAATGGTCATTCCACATGTTTGTTTTTACAACATTTGCTCATTGTCTGTTGGCCCGAAGAGTGTTGAACATGCAAGGAATGCTGTGTGTGGTCACGCCGTCTGTCACTCATCTACAGCGACCGCGGCTTAAGCGTATATGTTCAACAGCACCACTGTGTGTCAACTTCTTCCCTGTTTACACATTTACCATGTGGTCTTGTTTTTCTTCCTTTCTTCTTTTTTTCCCTCTCATTCTTTCTGGGTTGTTTTCCCACAGAAAGATCTTCTTCAAAAAACCATGACGGCTTTTACATTTCATCTGCTCTAGAGTGACAGATTAACTTGATGGATTAATGGATTATATATGTTCTTATGTGTTTTACGCTCTTCGACTCCGGGATCATAGATCATCCCATGAAGTTACACTAGAAGGATAATCCCTGTGAACAGTAAGCTCTGCGTGTAAAAATCTGTAAATCCTGGATATTTTTCCTTACTAGAATGTGCCCTTTATGTGAGTGGTTTGAATATAATTAAAAATTCTTTCCTTGCATCAAATGTAGCCAATTAGCAAGATGGTTTGTTGTCCAACATTGGACTGACTAAGTCTGACTAAACCATTAAAAGAGTCCTGAGACAATTCCCAAGAAAAAAATTCTGGAGGTAAATATCATTTAAAGATAGACAATTTCCATGGCAGATCCCAAGAAACGTGAGACAAGTCCTGAGGCAAGCCACAGTGAAGGGCAGATAAGGGCCTAGACAAGTCACAAGAGAAAAGAGACGAATCCTGAGACAAGTTCCAAGAGATGAGAGACAAATCCTGAGCCAAACTCCAAGAGAAGAAAGACAAGTTAGAAAAGAGGCAAGTCCTAAAACAAGTCCCAAGAGAAGAAAGACAAGTCCTGGAACAAGCCCTAGGAAAACAAAAGACGAGTCTTTAGACAAGCCTCGAGAGAAGAGAGGCAAGTCTTGGGGAAAATCCCAAAAGAAGAGAAACAAGTGGATGATCATGGATTAAGTAAACACAAAAAAGTATCAGGTCACAAGAGACAAGAGACAAATCCTAAGCCAAGTCCAAAGAGAAGAAAGTCTTGAGACAAGCCCCAATAAAAGAAAGACAATGCATTAGAAAAGTCCCAAGAGAAGAAGAGACAAGTCCTGAGATACAACTCAAGAGAAAAGAGACAAGTCCCGAGAGAAGGGGACAAGTTTTGAGACAACTGGATGATCATGGCTTAAGTAAAGACAAAAAAAAAAAGTATCAGGTCAAGTCAAATCCCAAGATTAAGTAGGACAAATAAGCACCCAAAAACAATCCAAACTAAAGACATACAAGGTCGCAGACAAGTCCCCAGTAAAGATACAGTATATAAGGTCAGAGACATGTCCTCAGTGAAGACTGGCAATTCCAGAGACATAGATCAAAACTCACACAGATCCAAAATCCAAGTCTGAATTAGTCAGACAAAACTATAGAAATGATCTCTTTCCTCACAACGAGACATGTCCCAGGTACAGACATACAAGTCTTAAGACAAATTATAAGTACATGAAAAAAAGTTTGAATTTGAAAGTGAGTCCTATTTCAAATCCCAAATAAGGACAGAAAGGAACCTCGATTGCAGAAGGCAAGTGCCATCAAAAGACAGGCAATTCCCAAGACAAGTACCAAATAAAGACAGAAAAAGTTCCCAGACATATTCTAGGGAACGACAGACAAGTCTCCAGACACATGTCAGTGAAAGACAGACTAGACCTAAGATAGACAACTTCCAAAACAAACAAAAAAAAACATCATAAGTTTAAAACAAAAAGTCCAGAGACATGCATCAGGTCAGATCAAGATCCATATTGATATAACCCAAGACATGTCTCAGGTATGGACAGGCAATTCTTACAACAACAATCCCAATTCAAGACAAACGCGTCCCACGAGAAGTTCCAAGTAAAAACATGCAAATCCTAAGACAAGTCAACATGATGATTCTACTTAAATAAACTGTGAAAATACATTATTACATTGGAATAAATAATGCTTATTTGCTCGAATTCAATGCGAGATGTTTGATGTCGGGTGTGTTTATGTTGTCAACTCCTAATACTTTTTTTTTTTTTTTTTTACAATTACACATTGTTTTACTCCAATGTAAAAAACAATACCTGATATTTACAGGCATATTATAGTATTGTAATACACCAGTAAATATCAGGTATTATGATTTTTATTAGATTTGAGATTTTTGCATTTAGATTTTTAAGAGAAAATACAGTTCAACAAAACTTGGTTTTCAGTAGCTGATGTAATAAATAAAACAGCTCTTATTTGACCCTGACCCAGATGTTTATACCAAACCTTATTATATCATATAAGTTAAATGCTGGTTTTAATTGATTCTTGGCACGTGCATATGGAGGTGATTAGTGGTCTCATTAGTCGACTCATGTTGAGTACTGTCACAAATGACGTGCCGCCATAAAAACATAGACTTGCTGACAAGTTAACAATGCTGAGACACCAGATCCATGACTGAACCGCGGTTACGTGTCTAACCCTCTAACCTAACCATAGTAATAGGAATTGATGAACGATAAACGTCGTGAATAATAAACACTGAAAGCGGAGAGCGTGGGGACAAATTTAAAGCTTTGTTTGGATTGAGGCTGAATATGATGTGCGAGTGTGAGAAAGAGGCCAATAAAAAAGACCCAGACATCACATGTTTAAACCAATAAAACTCTCAGTTAAGTCCAATTAAAGCATGTTCAGTCTGCATATGCAACTTCTGTGACTCACCACCATGAATCCCAAAGCTAGGTGAAATGGTCATGACCTTGATCTCATACCCTGCCACATGGTCTCTGCACTGCATTCGATGATTTGCTCGTTTTACTGTAGTTCTCTCTACATAGTCTTTCACTGTGGCAACACACACCACCACGACTGACTCGCGATTGTTTTTTGGTCATTCGGCGGAAACCCCTCGTCCTCGTCTCACATGGATCAGATTTCCGCCTCAGCTGGAAGTCGCTTTCAATGAACGTAGCAGATTAATACATGTAAATGTAATCATCAGGCACTTACTTTCGCACCCACTGCGCCATCAAACCTGTGTTCATAAAAAAATGGCCTAAAAAATTGTTCATTTGCATCAGACTAATGAGGTCTAGAGCTGCAGAATAATTAAACATTATGAACAGCATTAGCTGATGAAAACACAATGTGCTTGTTTTCTCCCCTTTTTTTTTGTTTTTAGTAAAACTGTTCATGAATGTATTGGCTCTCTGAGAGCACCACCGTAGTATTTGAACCAACAACCTTCTGATGAGCTTAAAGGGATTCAGCATCCCAGTGTCATTTGTCATCTCCATCATCATGTACTGCAATAAGAGCAATGCAATAAATTCAACATAAGAGGTGAAGAAGAATAGTAAAGTGTTTAAGTCACCGTGAAAATCACTTTTAATGAATTTATGCTTATTATACTTATTGCTTTACTGTTGAAAGACTGAGTACAGTGGAAACGTCTTTCACATTCATTTTGTTTTGAAATCGCCTTCATAGTCAAATGTCATACATTCGAAACATATTGTACTCTCATTTTCTCATTCATTCACTCAACTACTAATAGTGCTTATCCTGTACAAGGTCAGAGGTTACCTGGAGCCTATCCCAGGGGACTCAGTGTACGAGGCAGGGTACACCCTGGACGAGGTGTCAATACATCATAGGGAACACAAGCACATACGGACATGCACACACAAACTCACACAGTATGGGCAATTTGGAAACACCAATTAGCCTAATCTGCATGTCTTTTGACTGTGGGAGGAAACCGGAATACCTGGGGGAAACCCAACAAGCACAATGCAAACTCCACGCACACAGACTGAAGGTGAGAACTTACAGTACATCAACATGAAAATCAACAACTGCCCCTGGAGTACCATTATAAATGAATTACAGGTAAACAGATTTCCTTTATTATTATTATTATTATTATTATTATTGTATAGAAAGGTGTTATTTATTTTTTTATCTAGCTCTCTGAGGGTTGTTCAAATCAATTCCGTTATTTCTCTATATAATCTCCTGCTACACTAATGCACTTATCCCAGTGTTTCACTAGTGCTTGGATACCATCAAGATAGAAAGTTTTTCTCACGATCATACTGCTTTTACGTCTAAAACGCCGGCCTCTCAGGAACTACTTTAATGTGGCGAGGGGATGTGGCGATAACTCCCAGCCAAGTTCCTGTTTAACGTGCAAGTGGTGTTGGTGAATAATTGTGTGTACAGTTCCTACAGACAGATGCGTATCTTGTTGGAGGCAAGTCATCCTTTGATTTTCAAGGATCTGGCGTTCTACTTGTTCTGAATTGGAATTCCAGCTAGAACTAGTTCCTGCAGTTTTATATAATTAATCAACACCTTCTGATTTAAGATTTGAGCAATGTTGCGGTATAAACAAAAATAAGATGCATATAAAATGCTATGTAAATATATATTTATTTATTTATATATTTTTTAAAGATAAATTGCTCTAAAGGGAGATGGAAACATTACACCACATGACAAAGTGCCAAAAATGACCCTGGGGTCCCAAAGTTTTCATTCAGACAGTCTCTCTCTCTCTCTCTCTCTCTCTCTCACACACACACAGACATGCACTTCCTACCTTAAACTGAGAAGTCATAAAGGCTGCAAAAAGAAAAAAGAAAAAATCAAACCACACTGTAAATCAGGAAACTTTAATTAACATCAGCTTTGTTACTTCCTTATCCGGGCTTCATTAGTATGTCATAAATAGATTTTTACGGTGCGTTCATTATAAATGCAGACGCCCGGCTCCTGATTTACTGCTTCAGCGATGGGCTTGTGAATTATTACAAAAAAACATAATTGACAAGTTATTTATGGGCCAATAACTCCAGACCAACACTGTCTCCGCAAACCGTGGGCCAAAAACCAAGGACGTCGCAATGTGGATTACATTCCCACATTATTGCCCAGGGCCATAAACCGTTCGATCTTTGACAAAATCATTTCCTCTCCGACCTGCGATGGGGGAATAATTGAGATAACTTTCGCAGCGCTCCTGCTTTTGAGCTCGCGAGCTGCCTGAAAGCGGTTGGACAGCGGCGTCCCTTCTCTCCCTCTCTCTTTCTCTCAGTGTGTTAAAGAGATCACGCTGAGAGATTTTTGGCTGCCTCTTGCAGTCATGATGTCATTGCTCAGGGATCACAGTTAAAAAGAGTATAGAAAATGGAAGGCAATAAAAAACATCAGCTGAAAGATTATTAAAGGTATTTATACAATATAAATGATAAATTCTCAATTCTGATTGGTCAGATTTGGTGTTGATTCATGTTTCTATAACAGCATCTCTGAGTCCACTGTTGTGGCTGTGGTTTAAATCGCAGGTTTATATTAATATGAGCTTGTTTTAATGAAATCATCCTATCTTAATAAAGACTTGTATGGTTTATTTACTGATGTGAAGTTTTCTGAAGGAGTCTCCCGTGTCAGTAACATGGGGAAGCCTTCAAGAAAGTTTTTTCCCCTTCCAATTTTACAAACTTTATAGCTGTAATAACAGGAACTATCTTCACAACATTCTACATCATCAAATATACATTATTATTATACAGTACATTACAAAATAAAATGCATTTTTTAATACATAAATTGCTGTGATTGAAGAGGAATAAAACACTTTGGACTTGTGGTTAGAAGAATACATTATTATTATCATTATTATTATTACTTTATTTAGTAACAGGACTTTGATATAATCTGCTCATGTTCTGTGCATTACTTAATAATTATATTGAATATGATTGGAAAAATAATTCGCAACAACAGATTTTAAGCTATAAGAAGTGTTTAAAACATAACAAAAATACATTTGAATGAGTCTAATAGTGTAATAATAAACATTTTGCATGAAATATGCCTATGGTTGACAGTCTGACTTTTGTGAGCTCCTACATAAAACCTTTACTTAAAATATAGATGCTGTCTTGTGCTGCCCCCTAGTGTCCATACTGGAGCAATAACGATGAGCTTCTCATAGTGCAGTTCTCAAAAAGAAGATTTTTTATTTTTTTTTATTTTTATTTTACATATACAGTACATAGAATTAGTTTTTTCTTATATCCCAGCTTGTTAGGAAGTTATGAAGTCTGAGCAAAGGGTCAGACATGATACAGCACATCTGGTTAAGGGTCTTGCACAAAGGGCGACAGAAACAGCTCAGTGGTGCGGAAGCTTGAACCCCAACTTTCTAATCAGTAACCCAGTGCTTTAACTGTTAAACCACAAGTGCCAGTAAATACTATGTTTATTATAAAGCCAATATCAGCCAAATAAAAAAAGTGGCCTGAACATGAACATGAAGCTGCATTCAATTTGGCCAGACTGAAATGGATTAATGAATCTGATTAATCTCTAGCAAAGTATCCAAGGTACTGCTTTATATAACATACAGTATATATATATAATTTTTCTTGGGCAAAGAAACATATAGTCATGAACACAGTACCCAGAAGTTACAGTTGCCCTAAAAATAAATAAAAGGTTTAAACAAGAAAATACCACATTAGCAAAAACAAAATATTATTTTGTGATGTGACTAACACCAAGCGCCTCTTACAACATTTTTAAAAAGCAACAGCAATATATGTTTTCCCATGTATAAAAGTATTAAAACAACATTCCCATTCCAGAAGGGTTAAATTATTGGGCTGCATCAAGCAATGAAAACAAATAAAGACATTTGAAATTATTGGCACAGGGTTATGACCCCTTCAATGCATTATCAACACCTGGAAGGAGATCACTTAAATGCTTGGTAAAGTTGCATAGTAAAAAAGATTCAGATTAGGCTGTTCCAGAACGATGGGCGCGTCAGGGTAAGAAGAAAACCCTTTGGAGGCAGTGTTATGATCTGGGGTTGCTTCAGTTGCTCAGGTCTAGGTTCATCAAAGTTAACGGGTCAGCTGACGTCCTAAATGTACTGAATGACCGGGAGTTTTTCTTCTTTGATGGCACGCGCCATATTCCAGGACAGGATGAGGAATCATTTTCACACATGAACTGGACACCACATTGTGTGCTTTTGTAATCGTAGAGGATGTGACTTTTTTTTTTTAGTTCATACCAGCTAAAGATAAAATAATTAGTTCCGTAACAGATTACAGAAAATGGCTCCTCCGTTATCTATTCACCCTACAGTACAAGTCTATACGTGTGTTAGTTGGTGTTCTACAAAAATCAATCGAGACCCACAGACCAATCCGAATAGAGTGGGGGGAAAAAATAAGGATGCAGAAATTTGATTATAACTATTGAGAAGGAAATTTGCAAAAACTAATTGGCCCATAATTCTAGATCAATAAGCATTTTTTTCTTTCTGATATGGAATTTTATATTTTTTTCATTTCAGATGATTTGGACCAAACAATAGAAGATCGATCAGAACCAGACGTACCACCATTCGACTTTGTTCCCTTTTAATCTTTCATGATGAGCCCAGGACAAACTAAAGCGCTGAAGGAGGAAATCACATCTGCATGAAATATCAGGTCTCATCAATTAAGAAATGCTCAATGTTCTTGTATTCAGTTTATACAGTAAACAAAAGCTGCCATGTTAAAGACCACCAGTTTGAGAGTTTGCTGTAATTTATGCTTTTATATAAATTTTCGTTTACGGATTCAGACTTCCAGGCCACATTGGAGACAAGTCTTACGAAAATATTTCAGTATGGAATGTAATGATACTTTGTGATGACCTTGTATAATCCCAACAAACATTAATAACTAATTAATTATGTAATAAATAATGTAAATTTAAATGTCCTAGGTATGACACACCATCAGATGCATACACACTAAAATTCTCACTATGAACACCCAGGATTTGGTATTTTTGCACAACGAGATAAAAAAAAAAAAAAAACAGTCAGGGCACAATTTCTGCTTCAGTACGTTTTATTTTCACACAGTACATGATAGATTCTGAGGATGCTGCACAGCGCTTGGTGTACTACTGAGAATCAGTAAGGAGTTAAAGTTCTATCGTTAACCATATATATAGATATAAAAATAGTGCTGCTAAAAAAGTATAAATTAGACCTACTGTTCAAACAGATCATACACAATCATAAAAAAAACTACTAAAATAAAATGAAGAACTAAAAAGCAACCATCTGTTTCTTTTTGCACGTAGCATGAAGGAAAAAAATAGTGGGTTCCTAAAATAAGAGTACATTTTTTTTATTTATATTTATTAAATTTAAATATTGCAAATGTGAGTATGCTGATGAGAACAATCTGATACTTCCTTGGCAGTCTCAACAAATACGTTCTCCCCTGGATGCATAAAGGCAGAAAATAAAACAGTACTGATCTCTGAATTCTGATGAACTCTGTTATCAAAGTCGTGTATACAAAAAGAGGTAAGGAGCTTGGCCACGCCCACCAAAAAGCAGGAGCTTAACGGCACCATCTTGTGGCTAGAAAGAGAGAGAGAGAGAGAACACAACAAGAACAGAAATAAACCTCATCCAGCTCGACTCAAGCTCGAAGAGATTGGAGAAACTTTGTCCAAGCAAAACATACATACACCGAAAGAAGGAAACATCTATGATATCCGTACATCTTCAGAACAGCTCTGGAGTTTACAAGGAAGTACGAGACCGAAGGGAAACGATCAAGCGCGGTCATGATATTCACTTGGGAAGGTGTTCAATAAGCTCTCCAATCCATTCTTAATTATCAAAGAAACTACTTATAATATTTTTCTATTTGGTTTTTAGTAATCCAGTGCATTAAAGACAGAACAAATAAAGTTTTGTAAAACATGGCGGTTCCGCCCAAAACTAACGCAGCTGCCCTCTAGTTAAACCATCCACTCGCTCAGAACTGAAACAAGTTTTCTTGCGTTAACTGTTTGGCATTTTAACACAGAACGCAAAGTCTAAGAACGTAAATGCCAAAAAAAAAAAAAAACTATTACAAATCCCTCCCTCTTAATACGCATGAGAGTGTTGATACAGTATATATAGTCAAACCTTTCTTAGTCAAGAACATCCTCTCATAATAAAGATTTTGAAATTTCAATTCGGAACTATAAAAAAAAAAAAAGATGTTTAAACACTCTAGACAGCCATGTTTTGACTAAACAGTGCCAGTTCACATGTTAATGCCGTTTGTATTTGCATGGCGGTCTGGGAAAACCACTTCGCTGTTGTTGTCGTGGCTGAGAATTCCTTTCATGTCTGAACAAATTATTTTTGTTCCGCTTGCTTTGATACCTTTAAGAAAACAAATTGAATTCAAACTAACTTTAAAAAAAAAAAAATTATTTAGTCTACTTTCTAACCCTTGCCTTTGTGTCCGCCTGCAACGATCGTGTTTGTTTAGCGTTTTTAAAACACTGCTAAATTTTACTCTTTGATGGAGTTGTTGGTCAGACGCGTGCCATAATAATCCAGACACATGTTTAAACAGTTTAGATTGTAATCAGATACAAGCTGTTAAAACATCCATAATGTGCCAGAGTTGGAATTAAAGCTTTAAAAGCAAATTTCTTCCTTTTCACTTTTGGTGATAAAATGCATACATGCAAAACAAACAAAAATCTGTTGCTTCTTGTGAAAAAACATGAGAATTTTATCCTATGCAGTGTTTTCCAGACCACCACACAAAGTCAGGACAACAGTTCAAAAGAGTTAATGTTGAATGTAGTGTATTAATCTAAAGCAGTATCCAGTACAGTAGTATCAGGGTTAAAGCTCTTGCTCAAAGGTCCAACTTTTTTCCATGATCTACGATATGACACTCTTTAACATAGAGTTGCTTAGGTTTTTAAAAATTTTTTTGGGTGTATAAAGCCAAGTTTTCCAAAACGGTTCTACTTGGATCCTATGTTTAATGGTTTCACGTACGTAGAACCCTAAATGTGTTTCTCCCAAAGAAAAAAAAAAACAACAACAAATAACAAACCTGAAGAAAATGTTCGAATATATATCTCAAGCGAGCTCTGTGTAAATATTAGCTTCCGATGGTTAGCAGGCCTGGCGTTTTCTGATTTTTTTTTCTTTTCCTCCCCCCAATCGTTCATGCACCATTACTCTAAAACACACACAGAATCTCCAGTTTGGACTGTACGAGATCAGGAAGGAAATTCTGTACAAGAAAAACCATTTTGGAATTGCGTAGACGGCTCGTTTACATACCGCAGCCGTCTGAGCCAGGGCTGCGAAAATGATTACACGGTACATCTGTTTCAGAATATAAACTATTCCGTGTCCATCGACGCAATCTCACAGCCAAGATAATCATCCTCATGTAGATTGTGATGATGAATTCATGTACGTGATCTTCAGAGCAGGTTGTAGGCTCTATAGGTTGTAGACCCTGCTGTGCTCGGAAGGGGGTTGAATGCACCGACTGCGACAAGAGTGACGCATTTAGAATAAAATTTTAATATTTGATTCCTCATGCATATGTAGATTCGAAACTGTGCAATACGTGGTGTCTTCTATCAGCACGGACCATTAAAAATACAGATTTTACGAAGCATATATTAAAAACACCTAATTATTTAGTCAAACAGGTGAAAGTGAGCACCCAGTGAAGAACTCTCGATTAAAAACACTTAAATAAGAAATAGACACGGGGTTATACCTGAAATCATTTTCAAGACCTGATAACTAGGAGGTCATTTGCACAGCGATAGAAGCAAAGTAGGTTAAATGATCTTTTGGCAGCGCAGGTGAAAAAAAATGGACAATTCAAGCAGGAAAAGTAAAGGATAAGAGGAACAGTCTAACAGTCTAACTAAAAAACAAACAAAATTAAAAAAATTAAAAAACAGAGAAAGAAACTAATTAAAAAAGGAAATAAAATGATGCATACAGTGTGTCCATGTTTTGGTTTAGATGATTCAAGCATTGACAACAAAAGTTTATATCCACGTTTTCGGGCTTATCGTTTTTTTTTTTTTTCGCTGCTAGGTTAACAAGGGCAGTAGAAAGTTGAGGTTTGAGGTGTGTGTGTGTAGGTGATATCTGCTCGATTACGTATTGCTCCACAGCAGTCGTCCGCAAAAAAGAACTCCTTAACTGCACGTCGCTCGTAGACGTTGATCCAGAAATAGGTTTTTGCTCCAGAATTAAGAGTTCCAACCAATGATGTAAAGAAGCTACAAAGTAAACATAGACCAGCGCCTAGATACTAAATACCTTAGTGTGTCTTTCACAAAAAGTCAGTAGTGCTGGCTGGTAGCCTTGCTCCACCTCAGGCAAAATTGCACTTGAGGAAGACAAGTTTGTTCATTTCCTCAGCTGTGACCTCCCGCTTCCTCTTGAGAGCGAAGGTCTGTTCGCAGATGCTGACACATTCACTGCGGACTCCCATGGCGGGTACTGCCAGGAGCCACAAAGCCAACCGAGACAACTTGGGATATCTGTCCATAACGGAGCTCCAGTATTGGAAGAGATCCCCTGTGGCTTGGAAGAGTGGTTCACCCAGGTACTGAAACAATTCCTTCCGAACCTGTGGATCCTCAGCAGCACAAGATGGCCTGTCTATGCCACAGTCCATGCGCCCTCGCTTGGGAGCGGCTGGCCCGTCGGTATCCCTCTCATCTCCTGAGATACCAGACGGGCCTCCGCTCGCTGGTTCCTTCATACTGACAGCCATGTCGCACACCCTGGAGATAATTTCCTCATGCTGGTATCCAGGGACTGGTCGGAGTTTGAGCTGTGGGTCCAGAATCATAGCCACTTGGTGGACTCGCTCAACCTTGAAGTTTTCTTTTAATGCTTCTAGAAAGTAGTGGCAGAGTTTGCTGCCAGCACCTGCCTCTCCGGCTTTCGAGGTAAAAAGCTTCTCCAAGCGAAGATAAGAAGGCAGCACCTGCTGAAGGGTGGGCCAACGATCACCCCCCAGCTCCTGTGCTGCCTGGCGCAATGGTGCCAGCAGGGAGGCTAGTGTGCTGAGAAGGTGCTTGTTGAGGCCTTGCAGAAGTGGTGCTGTGCTTTTGCAGCGGCCGTAAACTTCGCATATGGCCTCAAAATTTTCATGGACCTTGAGCAGTGCCTCAGCTGTCAAATCCCAGCAAGGTGGCGGCGAAGACTCCTCTGTGGCCTTGCCGTCTCGATTAAAGCTACTACTTCCAGCGATGTCACGGCATGTTGCCAGAAGTTCTCCAAGTTCATGTAGGCCCCGGGCCTGAAGGCTACGACGCCCAAGGACTGCCTGAATAGTGGCTGACAGGCAGCATCCAGCACACCGCAAGCTAAGGCTGGACCTGCCGCAACTAGGTAACAGTGACAAACGTGGCTCTGTCACGTAGACTGTGCGAATTTCTGACATGACAAACTCTGAAAGGACATTCTGGACCCAGTGATGGACATGCTCCGGACCCTCCCTTATAGAAGCCTCTTTAATTCCTAGCACGTAACGTCGAAGCCGGACCCCTTCGACCTGATATGCTGTTAACACATAGCAGGAATCAGGCCCAACAGTCTGAGAATGGCAGGTCACAGCAATACCTAAGGAGGAGTTTGAGCCTAGTGCACAGGTCACCTTCACTTTGACCTGGTTGTACATGCGGGGAAGCTGCTTCATGGCTAAAGTGCTCATGTCTCCAAGGGCATCGCGAATGGAATAGGCGCCATGGCGGGAGCCTGTGTCCACTAGAGTTTGGGCTAGCTTGAGGAAGTCCTTGCTGCTGAGTACACCGAGCAGACCCAAATCATTACACATCATGCGCAACAAGCGCTCTGCCACCTGCTGCCGCTCCTTCTCTGGAAGTAATCTGTTCTCTGTAATAAAAGCAAAGGAAACAACAAGTTTATAAAAAGGTTCTGCTTGGACAAACCAATGCTAACACAACACCCAATGCTTATTTTTCCATGAAGGGGAAAAAACAAAAAAACTGGTTATGTAAGGCCATGATGATATCTGATCTTTTCCGTTTGTTTTTCTGGCTCACATTCTTAAATTCACACCGTCGTTTCAGCAAAGAATCGCATCATGTCCTAGCACACATTTTATGCTTGAACGCACTAGTTTAAATCAGTTTATAACTGTCTGGAGTTAGATGGTATTATTCCTAGCTTTGAGGGAAATGGGAAAGTAAAACAGTAGGACAAAATTAGTGCATGTGGGGACGCTGCCATAATGCTATTACTTTGGGAATATGAGATGATGTTTAGACTGGAATAACAAATCAAATTGACTGACGTTTTTTGAAGCCTAGAATAGTTGTTTTAGGCCACAAAACACTATCCAGGTTCGACCGTGGTGTGTTCAAGTGCAATATTCTGTATGAAAGATACATCATTTGAAGTCTAGACAAACACAAAGGTAAAAGATATGCTGTCTGTATGAGGTATGTCCGGAAAAAGTCCAACAATTCAGAACGGTTTGCGCGACATCAATGTAATCTGGCAGCCAAGGAGAGGACTAGAATGTGGAAACATGAACAATAACAACTTTACTGTACTAGACAGTGGAACGCTAGACACCGTTGAGTGAGCATGTGTACTGTGTGGCCCTCACCTCTGAGTAGAGCAAAGAATCTGCATCAAGTTGTGTGTTAAGCTTAAACAATTCCTTGCAAAACTATTCTGATTATTCGGAAGGCTTTGGTGTTTTTTGGAGAAATAAATCACTCAGGTGACTTAGCGCAGATTTGGTGACTTCTGGTGATTTCCCAAAACTAAAATCATCTTTGAAAGGGAAGAGACTTTATGCCATCAACAAGATTCTGTACAATGAGACAGCCGATGGTGAATCCAACAAACAAAGGACAAGAAACAAAGAAAACGGTGGTTTAAAAAGTGTGTGAGGTCCCAAGGTGCCTACTTTGAAGGTGACTGAGGCATCATTATCCTGCTTACAATGTTTCTTGTATCTTCTTCAACGTTGTTGGTCTTTCGGCTGCTTCCATCGAGGGGTCACCACAGCGGGCCATCCGATCTACACAAGTTTTGGCACAAGTTTTTTTTTACGTCAGATGCCCTTCCTAATGTAACTCTCCCATTTTAACAGGGCTTGGGACTGGCACTGTCTCCACTGGCTGAGGTTTGGGCACTGGGTGGGAATCGAACACTGGTCTTCTGCTTGGTAGGACATTAACCTACGACTGAGCCACCAATGCCCTACTGTCTATCATCTATCTATCCATCCATTATTTTTTTCCAAATATCCTCAACCTACAGACATGCTTTCCTATGCTAGTTTCCACGCTAAAAATTTAAAGTTAGCGTG
>JAOTRS010000030.1:2377500-2389315 GCA_028565755.1 Dinotopterus cunningtoni
TTAATTAGTTTTTTTTTTTTCGGTTTTGTTATTTTGCTTACGGATTTGTTATTTTGTTTCCAGTTGTGTTATTTTGTTTTTATTTTGTTTTTGGATTTGTTATTTTGTTTCTGAATTTGTTATTATGATTTTTGATTTGTTCATTTGTTTTCGGTTTTGTTATTATGCTTTGGGATTTGTTATTTTGTTTTTGTTATTTTGTTTTTGAATTTGTTATTTTGTATTTATTGTTTTGTTTTGGATTTGTTATTTTATTTTTAATTTGTCATTTTGTTTCCGGATTTGTTATTTAGATTTTTTGATTTGTTACTTGGTTTTTGTTTTTGTTATTGGATTTTTTTTCTGGTTTTGGTATTTTGTTTTGTTTTGCTTTCGGTTTGTTATTTTGTTTTGCACTTCTAAGCCACCGTAATAAGGTCATAAAGTCAGAGTTACAGCAAATGACAAGTTAGATGGATTAGCCTGGCTCACCTAGCTAGCAAATTAAAGCATGAACTAAAACAAACAGTTAAACACACATAATGGAGGGTGTTGAATTATAATCCAATCGGCATGGTGTTATCTCTGTGTGTGTGTGTGTGTGTGTGTGTGTGTGTGTGTGTGTGTGTGTGTGTGGATATGTGTGTGTGTGTGTGTGGATATGTGTGTTTCTGTGTAATAGTCTTGCTGAATCCTGCCAGATCTCCAAGGAGCTTTAATCCAAGCCAAGTCCAAACAGAGCTGTCATCACCTCGCTTCGGCAAGCTGGGCAGAACCACCTGCCGCTCAGCGCCTTCCACCAGTGTGTGTGCGCGTGTGTGTTTTGTGTGTGTGGGAAGGCTGCATGGACCTGAACCATCTCCAAATGAAAGGTCCAACTGTGTAGTTGCCATGCAGAAAGGAAAGAAGCGCTCACTCAATAAACACCCACTGGTCCTGACCAAAACCAGCACACACACACACACACACACACACACACACTCAGGAGCGGACATGGTTCCCTAGCAACTCTAAAAATTTTGCAGGATTGATGCCATTTGTGAACAGTCATTTACTCATGTCAGACTTCTCTAACACACCTCTCTTCTCTCCGGAAACTTCTACAGTGTAAGTTCTTCAGCCTCACCAGATCCTCCAGATCCTCCAGACTTTACAGTAACATGAGTCAACTAAAGTCTAACCTTTACTGCTGAACATTATAACCACCTGGATTGTATTTTTTTGTAGCTCTCGCTTTGCCCAGAAAAACATCTCTGGACTCACCTAGACCTCTGAAGGTGTGTGTGGTATCTGACACCAAGATGTCAGCAGCAAGTCTTGGAAGTTACGAGGTCGGGCCTCCATGGATCGGACTTGTTTTGCCAGCACATCCCACAGACGCATGATTAGATAAAGATCTGGGGAATTTAGAGATCTGGGAAACACCTTAAACTCTTTGTTTGTTCCTTAAACTGTTCCTTGCCGTGTGTCAGGGCGCATTACTCTGCAGAAAGAGACAACTGCTATATTATCTAAATCTATATCTATCTATATGCTAAATTAGCGTATCTATGACGGGGTGTAAAAGTGTTTAGGTAGGTGGTACCAGACATTGCAAAGTAACATTCACATGAATGGCAGGATCCATGTTTTCCTAGCTGAGCATCACACTCGCTTTCTTTCCATAATGCATCCTGCTGCCATCTCTACCACAAGGTAAGCTACACATACAGACAGCCATCCACATGATGTAAAAAAAAAAAACCATGATTCATCAGACCAGGCCTCCTTCTTCCATTACTTCGTGTGCTCATCTCCCCATTGTAGATACTTTTGGTAGAGGACACGGGTTAAGCATGGGCTCTGCAGCTACGCAGCCCCATAGATACACTTGTAATGCAAAAAAATCACATTTTAATTATGTATTAATTCTGATTTATGTATTAATTGTGCCACATAGACTGTGGAAGCTTTAAAACTCGCCTGTTGCATCGTAGAGAGACAAGGCCGAACATGGAATAGAAACAAAGCGATTGTAGTTGCTACTGAATGATAAGGTGAAGACATCTGGTCTGGGTCAGATAAAGAAAATCAGATCCTCGAATGTAGGAACATCACATAGCTTATTACGTTAGCAGAGATGTCTGTGTATGAAATGGATCGGCCGAGAGAGAGAAATCACCTTGGCTGTATGAGACTGGTTCTTCTGCGGTCCTACGTAAGTTTCAATAAACATTTATTACTTTTGCTCGTACCCAGTGTGTGAATTTCTTGTCTTTGTGTTTTCAGGATTTTTATCACACACTGCATGTTCTGACTCCCTTCTATCAGAACCAGCGTTCACTTTTTCAGCTCTTCTATTGGACCAGACTTTTCTGATTGCGTTTCACTGGAGCACTGACGGCAGGTCGTGACCCCCGCAGCCCGGGAACATCCCACAGGAGCGGCAGTTTTGGCGTCGCTCTGACCCAGTCGTCTAGCCGTCGCATTTCGCCGCCTTTTGAAGTCACCTTAAGATTCTTATGCTTGCCCATTTCTCCTGCTTCCAAAACATCGAGTTCATAGACCTGAGTGTTCACTTGCTGCCTCACACAGTATATCTCACACCTTCACAGGTTTCTTTCATGTTTCATCTTGTTATTTCTTTATCGTTATCATTCCTTTCTCTCCTCTAATCCTTTAGTTTTTCTCTTTTATCCTCAGTCGTGCTCCTTTTACCTCCAAACTCTCACATTTTTTTCTTATATTTCTTTATTCTACTTCCACATCTCATCTTTCTTTTCTTCTCTTTGATATTTTTTATATTCATGTTCTTCAATTTATGGATACTTAAAAAAGGTTTTTTCCCCATTCTTTTTCTTTTCTTTTTTTATTGGACTTCTTCTCTCCACTCCTCAGCTTCAACTCTTTTCTTATCTCTTCTCTCTATCTTCTTTCATTTAATTTTCTTTCTCTTTCTATCTATCCATCCCTTTGCTCTTCCCCACTCTTTACTCTATCCTTGTGTCTTTTCTTTATTTTCTCGTTCCTTTTCCTCTTTCATTCAATTTTTTAAATCTCTGTTCTTATTATTTCTTCAATATTTCTTATTTATTTTATTTTCTCTTATTTCTCACTCTTCTCTTCATTCATTCTTTCCCCCATAATTGTCATCTTTCTTAACACTCTTTCAATCTTTCCTCATTTTTTTCTCACATTCTTCCTCCTTCTATTTTAGTCTCTTTCACTTTCCTGTTTTAGCCGTTTCATTTTTTTCTTATCTCATCTCATCTTCTTCTCTTATATCTCTCCTCTCTCCCGTCACCTCTTTATTCCCTTTGTTCTTTCTCCTCCTCCTCCACCACCATTTTTTTATCTTTATCTGTCTCTTTCTTACATTTTTCACTCCCCTTCTCCTTCTCTTAACACTCACCTTTCAACTCTTCCCTCCTCTGACATTTTTGATCTTTTACTTCTCCACTTTCTCCTTTAATCTCCCCCCTCCCTTCCTCTGTCTCTCTCCTTTCATCTTAACGCTCCTTTATTCTCTCTTCTCAAATTTTCTTTCTTCATTCTTTTTCCCCTTTATGGTCATTCTTTTCCCCCTTTTTTCCCCTTTATGTTTTTTCAAATTCTCTCGCCTTTTTCTCCTTTTATCTCTCTTTTCATCTGTGTGTGTGTGTGTGTGTGTGTGTGTGTGTGTGTGTTATAGGTGACCTATTTCGAGCGAGCAGCGCTGTACCTGTTTACCCTGCGAGCCGTGACAGAAAGAGGCGACAGTAATGAATGCATTACACACACACACACACACACACACACACACACACACACACACACACACACACACATAAATTCATTAAGAAAACCAAAGACAATCAAAGACCAAGACAAGATCAGGTATCAGTTTTTATCATTCATCTGTTTTATTATAGCTTCTCTCATGTTTTTTTTTTTTTTGCTTTTTTGTTTTTTACAATGACACCAACAGTATTGTCTCTAATTCCTTTTAGTCTTTTTTCGCTTGCTATTTTAAGAGATGCGTTTTTTCGAGTTGTAAACAGTGAAAATGATAAAATACATTTCGTAAACCCCTTACAAGCAGTGTATGACCGAGGGAAAGGTGGATTTCGCTCCAACGTCTTTCCACTTGTTTTTTTCTTTTTTATTTCTGATAATATTACACGTTATTATAGCTTTGAGGATCTGACTATTTACATACATACAGCTGTGTGGCGGGGGGGATTTTGTTTCCCCCAACAGACCTTGTGTTTTTGTCTTTTATTCTTTTCTTAAGAATTATATTTACATCCATAAAGCCCCGGCTGCCTGCTGCCAGGGAGTACACAGTTAATAACTCACTTAATATCAACTAAATACTCTCTTAAAAACTGCAACTCAGTTTTTCGAGTGGGTCGAATCGTTTTCTTTCTTTTTTCCAACAAATAAAAATCCGTCGTCAAAGTGAAACTTATCCCAAAGATAAGCGAACAGAAATAAAAACATATTGCACTTACATAAGGACAGTCAAAAGGATCATGGGTAAAAAGGAGCCGGGAAAGTGGGAAGGGTGCTTTTCTTTCTTTCATTCTTTCTTTCATTCTTTCTTTTTGTTTTAAACTGAGTGCAATGAACTGAACCAGACATCCAGCAAGGATCTAAATAAATATGCAAACTTTCTGTACAGGTAAAGCATTATCGTTCTTATTAACAACAATAACAAAACAAAAAAAAAACTACGGAGTGCAGGTTTAAACCTAATAAAAATAATATATATACAAAAAAAAAGTGAAATAAAGGTCAAACAAGCCTGAAAGCTTCATAGTCGAGTGCCGTGCAGTCCTGAGAATCCTCTCGTCCAGTCCCCACATGGAGCTACAATGAATTGCTATACAGAAACAGTCACGCGTTTGATTTGACCTTTTGCAGACGGATGTCCCTGTTCCATGCGCGTCAGCGCGAGACGTGTCCGAAATTTTGGTCCGTTTCTCGAAAGGACGCGAAAGGAGACGCCTCGCTACGGAAGTGCATGACGTGGAACTTCATTTTTTTTTAGTTTGTTTGTTTTTGCACCGTGTATCGATCCGGCCATGAGAATGAGAGCGACAAAGAAAAAGTGGCATCTGCGTCGTACCGAGAGCACGGAGCGATGAGTGAGAAGCGACAAAACAGTACCCGACTGTCTTTGCGTCGACGAGTCTTTGCATGTCCCCGTCCCTCACCCTGACTTCTCTCCAAAAACCATAAATAACAAAAAAAAAAAAAAATTGGATGAAAAGAAAAGATGGCGTAGCTCTTTCTTGACAGACAGACACTCCTCTTTGCTCCGTCTCCGGATCCGAACTCCGGAACTTCTCCTCCTTTTCTCAGGCGCGTCTCTCTGTCCTGATCGTCACCTTTCTCATCATAGGACAGGATGGCGAATGAGAACAAAAGTGTCCACAATGCTATAAGTTAGGTTTTGACATTTTTTCCCCCTGTTTTTCACGTCAAGCGTCTCTGCGCCGCGGTTCCTTTTTTTTTTACGACGAGGACGCCGTAGACGTGGCGCTGGCTTTCTTTTGGTTCACTAAGTCCAGGTAGAGTTCCGAGCGCAGGAACCGCGGATACGAGTCCTTCTCCATCAAGCCGTATATCCGCCGCTGGGCCAGGTCGAAACAGGAACGCGTGACGTTCTGTAGGTTCTCCTTGGTGTGCTCCCGGGTGTACGAGTCAAGGTTTACCTAGAGGACAAAAACAGAGAGAAGACCGTTAGTCCCTGTTTCTGTTTCACATCTGGGATTGTTTTGAGTCGTTGTTTTCAGGTTCGTTCCAGACTTTAGCGCAAACGAAGCCATGTGCTAAAAACCAGAGGCTTTAAGTGCATTTGTGATGACATCACATCCTCCAGACCTCTCAGGACTCCTCCATGTGGGAAGCATACACAAAGACTGGACCATTCATGCCTCTAAAGGAGGAGAACTAGGGGGAGGGGATGTTTTCAGGATTTACACCCCGCTGACTTTGTGTGTGTGTGTGTGTGTGTGTGTGTGTGTGTGTTTCCTCAAAAACCTTTCAAAGTGACTCAACTTTTTTTTTTTCTTTTCGATCGGACGTTTCGTGTCTGCTCTGACCTCACCTCTTTGCATGACTGAATAGCGATGTACTCCGCGAAGATCTTCTTAGCCTTGGAGGCCATCTTAGACTGCGACTTGATCTTCTTGTAATCCTCGCACGCCAGCCAGAATTCCAGATTCTCTTCGCTGAACTCGGTGCGCAGGAATGCTCTGAACGCCGCCAGGCCATCTGATGGGGAAAAGGAAAGAGAGAGAGAGAGAGAGAGAGTTATTGGATGAGTGGACAGGAAGAACCAGCTGAGCTCAGCGTGAGATAAGGATCACGCCGTATGGATTAGCAGCTTCCTCTTTTGCCCTTCCTGTTGTGCTCGTGATTGAGATTGAGATCAAGCTCAATTTATTATTTTTTTTGCAATAAAAATAAAAGAATTGCTGTTTTTCGTCACTGCGCATATTCATTTGTCAAGAATATATCCCCGTCTTTTCCTGTCTATTTCTTTTAACAGTATAATTAATTCCAGAAACTTGTCTTTTTTTTATTTTTATTTTTTAATCCTTTCACCTCAGGTTGCACGGACATTTCCGAAATGCTGTCGGACTTCGCTCAAGTCGTTCCGTCAATAAGAATACGAGGAAGGCAGGAGCCACTCTGTCGCCCGAGCGCGCTTTTCCGCTGCAGATAAGGGTGCATTTCTTTTTTTTTTGTTGCGAGAGGAAAACGGTTCAAGTCTCTCTTGTGCACATGGTTATTAATACTGAACGCATCATGCAACCGCATGCAATTTATCCTCACCGTTGTTACAAGTAACATTAAAGACATCAAAGGCTTGAGATTACGGATTACGGATTACAGATAGATTATGGAGGGTAGATATAAATAGAAAGCGTGCACTAATCCCTCTGTGTTGCTATTTCCTCCCTGCTGATGCAAGGCTCGGTTCATATGGAGTGAACACACGTGAGAATACATCTCGACTACACACATGATAATTCCTGGTTTCGGTTCGATCGACACCCTCAAGACGGATAGAGAATTTCTCGTATAAAAAAAAAAATTATAATAATCTGGACTTACATTTATGGACGAGCAGCTTGTCGAGGGATTCTCCCCACTTCAGCGCCTCCTCCGGCGTGGGCCTGCAGATGAAAGCAGAGCGGTTCTTGAGCAAGCCCATTTCTGTCAGGTTTCTCATTGTGTGACCCATCCGAAGCCGTGTGCTCCTCTCTGTCTTGGTGTGTGTGTGTGTGTATGCTTATGTGAGTGTACAAGTCTGTCTGAATGTCTCTAGTCGAGAGCTTGTTTTATGACTAACCCCCGAGAAGGGAGGGGTGAAGGTGGAGCTACAGCCAGCCAGTAGGACGGTACGATATCTCCGCCTCCAGCCCCTCTCTCCCTCTCTCCCTCTCTCTCTTTCTCTCTCTCTCTCACTCTTTCCAAACCTCCTTTTCATTGTGTGACTACAATTAACAGCTCTACAACATCTGCTGCCTTATTGACTTTAGGAGCAAGTCAGTGTTTCTGTACGATAGGGTGGCATTGTACGCCGCATCCACGGGCAATTAAGCAGGCGTTAGTCATGCTAAAGGAACTACACCCCGTGCATATGTTCAGCCAGCTGGGATGCGGCGGGCACATCGCGTATTACACGTGGTATACACACTACCTTCGTGTGCACAAAATATTATTATTTGTATTTTATTTAACCTGAAGGCAGCTCCAAACCCTGCCTCATGTTTGACAAGTGTTTCTATTAAGTGAAATTTCTGGTTCTAACGCCTCAAGCATGGACGTTACTATGGACCAAATAAGGTCACTTATTCATGGAAAGATACACACACACACACACACACACACACACACACACCAAACATGACAACCACATGACAATGTAATGACACAAATAGACAACTTCCCTTTTTCCACTACTTCTTCTCTCAGGCCATGTGCACACCCATATGCGTCAACACACACACACACACACACAGACAGGCATGCACACACCCACACACACACCCACACATAACACTTACTTGACTGACTTCATAGCCTTGTCCAGCTTGCCAGCCGGACTGCTTCCAGGAGATTCATTCCTTCTCCTCAGGAACGCCAGTCGGTTCTTCATGTCTTTGGCCCTGTATGGACAGACAAACACAAGCAGTAGGTCAGAGACGAACCCTGGATCCAGACATCGTTGAAAACGTCAAAAACATTATGAAATAGATTTAAAAAAAAACCCTAAAAATCCACAAGATCAAGTGTACATTTTTTTCCGCAATCAGGATCGTAGCAGCGATAAGATTCCAGGAAGGTGTCGAGAGTCGGACGGGAGACCCTGTCTGTCTCTCTCGCACTCGTCTCACTCCTGTCCTTCGTCCTCTCTCTCCTCGTCTTCCTTCCTGACTGGCAGAGTGACGTACTGACAGAGGGAAGAGGCTGAGTGCAGCTCTCTACCTCCGCACCTCTCTCTAGGATTCTCCGAAAGGCCCCTGGGCTCGTGACCTCGGGGCCGAAACCCTTGAGGGGGCTCACGGCGTACAGCTGCACCCCTCTTCACAGAGCCAAACTTTAGGCCTCGCAACACGCCCTCCTCCCATCTCCGAGCGCTCGTCCTCGCACACACTCCGTCCTCGCGGAACGCCCGACCTTCCGTAACACCTATTTCCTGCTGTTTGATTTCCACCGTGGATTAGCGAGGCCTCCACTCTCATCAGCACCACATCGGGAGACCATTCTGTTTTTGGACCTCCCAAGACACGCCTCCTAAATCGGTCCATCTGTCCTGCCCTCACCGTGCCTCTTCTTTTCTATAATGGTTTCTGGACTTATTATTATCGTGGTGGAATCCGGCGAGGCCTGACAAATAGACACAAGCCTTGCGCTGCTCTAGGCTTATCGACAGTTATTTATCAGCACGCATTCGGACTCTCAACAGCTGTGCCTTGTTTGAAAGGAAATCATTAAGGTCATGTTTTTGGGGCCACCATTGGTTAATCATTAGCTGTCTCATTGACGCTTTAAGTGAATGAACCAGGAGGTGAGCCCTCACAGGAAACAGGAAGTCTGTAACAATTTATGACATCATTCAATCCTGTGCTTAAATCTGGAAACAATACTCCCATTGCCTCTGACAAAACAAAAAGAAAAACCCTCACAAACCCAAACGACTAAAGGATGAGCAATCACCTTAAAATATAACACCGGGCATTTTTTTAATCAGGAGTCAGGCCACGAGGAAACCACTTCCGAAAAAATGTGGCTTCACTGGGTTCCTCTTTGACCCGCCACATACTTATTCTCGGATGCACCGTTCCATTACCGCATCAACAGTGCACATGATCATGTATTCGACTCTATAATCGTGCTTTTCCACCAAGGCTTTGTGGTTGAAAGCCAAAGTCATGCAGGACTGAAGGTTATCTTTGTCAACAGGAAGAAGGAGGCCGGTCAGCTGTGATGCTGTGTAAGACTGTTCGGGGGCATTTTGAAACCACCACCGCCATCACCACTCTGATGAAAATGGTCATAGTAACGGTAGCGCAACAGTTCGGGTTCTGGACTAGTCAGGTGTAAATGCTAGAACTGTTACCGTTCTTAAACATCGGTGTGTGCTTGGAATTCATGTAAGCATAAATACCCAAACAAAAACATTCTAAAATATTCACTTATTATTCAATTATCATTGAATCAGGAGCCTATCCCAAGAACTCTGGGTATAAATCCTGCCTAGATCCCATCACATTTTCACCTACTGGACGTTCTTGAGAAAATGAATTATGGTTGAAAATAAAAAGAAATACCATTATGGTTGAAACCCATGTTTAGGAGCTGTGAGGCAACAAGGCTACACATTGCATCACCACGCAAGGTAGATATAACTGGAAACCAAATGTCACTCACTCACCGTCTATACCACTTTATCCTGTATACAGGGTCGCGGGGGCAAGAGGTGGGGTACACCATGGACAAGGTGACTCAAACATACATGCACACACTACGGGCAATTTGGAAACACCAATGAGGCTAACCTGCATGTCTTTGGACTGTCGAAGGAAACCGGGGTACACGGAGTAAACCCACCAGGAATGTGGGGAGAACATGCAAACTCCATGCACACAGACCCCGAGGTGGGAATCGAACCCGGACCCTGCAGGTGAACTACGCCACCGTGCCGCCATACACCCAGATGTCTCACAATTAAAATGAATCACTCGCGCTGCAAAAGTGGAAAATGCAATTAAGTGCAAATGTCAAACAAAAGGCCTAAGTCTTTGCAGGGATGTGTAGGGAGAAAACTGCGTTTTTGCTTCTCCAACAAAATTGCTCAGTCAAATCTAGGAGGTGTGTTATGATCCCTGGTCGAAAACCACACCCTTCCTAATACCTGCATTATTTCCTACTGTTGACAAAGACCTTAAAGTAATTTATACATAAACACGCTCTATTTTGGATGACGCTGGCGATGACGCACCCTGTTTCATATACTCGCTCAAATCCGTCCTGATAAGATAAGACCGGTGAAATGGCCAAGTAGTTAAGAGGATGCATTCATCATATCGCATTCCTCTCTGACTGCTCATGCGGGTAAAGCTGTTTTAGATTGTCTTAGCCAGAGTTAACGATGTGCGCACAGCTCGCTGCAAAAAAATAATAATAATCACAATGAAAGATTAATATTTCGAGAGTGAAGCTGAATCCAGTGAAAAGATGAGAAAAGGAAAGAGGGGGGGTTGTTTGAACTGGAAACCTCATAATAAAAAGTTTTATTTTTAGACAGCGTAAAGCAGAAACAGATGATCAGGACGTGCCTGACTACCTGATTCTTCACTTCCAGTGGGAAAGCTGGAGAAAAATGTGAGCGGTGATGCATTGTGTGAGTCGTAACCCTTCATTTTTAGTTTTTTTTTAATAGGTTATGGTCCTTGGAAAGGAGTTTAATGAAACGATTTATGGTCTTGATCTGGTTTCAATTCGGCCGAGAAGGGGCTCGGGGGGGGAGCTGCTGAAGAAATGTTGCGTCAGAGGAGAAATGTCGCTTAAAAACACGCAATAAAAGCAGGTCTGAGAAGAGTCATGAGGTTTTGTTGCTTTGGTGAGTTTGCAGGGAAAAGGCCATCGTGCTGATCCCGAGTCAAGCTTGAGGATGTAAATAAAAACCCACCAGGAGAAATAAGGCACATATCCAACTCAACACTGCCACCTACTGTTCAGTAGCATGACATACACTAAACTAACCCTGGCATGCAGGATTCTAATGATGTAACAGCTGGATCACATGTACACATGTTCTTTTTTTTGTTCATTGCCTTTGCTTACACTATAAAGCAAACGCTATTCCTTTCTATTAGAATCTGTCTATATTTGTTCTTTCCTTCGCTGTTTCTCTTAATCTTGTTTGAAGGTTTTTGATTTGCAAACACACCAGTACATCATATTTAATTAGTCTTTTCTGTTCTTTTTATATATTTATTCATATTTAATTAAATGTCATTTAAAAAAATCCACTTTTTACTGCTTCATTTGTTTTAATTTGCACAATGCACACTAAATCTTCTCTTTTTCTCTTCTTTTCTTTTCACTTACGTTCTTTTTAACTGCAAAGCTAATCCTGCTTTTTTCGTTTCATGTTTTTTTTCTTTTTTTCACTTTTCTCTCTCTCTCTCTCTCTCTATCTATCTATCTTCTCCTTTGTCTTTCTGTCTCTTGTTATCTTTTTTTTTCTCATTCTCAAATGTTATTTTCATATCTTTTCTTCTCCTATTCTGGCACTGTATTTTTCTAGCTTTTTACATTTTTAAAATAGCTTACTTTTCCTTCATCAAATGAG
>JAOTRS010000030.1:2399490-2412059 GCA_028565755.1 Dinotopterus cunningtoni
ATTGCTATTATAAAAACTTAAGCAGCAACTTTTCCAATTTCCAATATTTATGTAATTCTCAAAACTTTTGGCCACGATTGTACACCCACATCAGCATTTCAAATCCAGAATCCAATCTCCTGTTTTAGTATAATTTAGTTATGTGTAGTTTTATACAGCATGGTGATCCTGGAGGAACACTGGTTCGGGAACACTGTGTACTGTACCAGCTGCATATAGTTAAACACAAAAGCAATAAAAATCCACTTGAGACTTTTTATTATTTTATTTTATTTTATTATTTTCAAATGCAAGACATGTAATAAAAACAACTAACCTACATCAACTGAGCTGCACAAAAGTTGCTTTGGAAAAAGTCCAAAACATCAGGTCTGTATTTGAAAGAACACACTATGAGTCACTGCTTTAATGCACTCGAAACCAGACCTGCAGTGCTCGTATACAACGGTTAACTATATACTGTAATGTATCCGGGTATCATGCGTCCAGCAAAGCTAGACGTACGATATTTCCGGAAAGCGCTTGAATTTTCACCTCCCCCAATTCCTCTTAAACACCTCATAAAGTGTCGGTGGCGTACACAGTGTTCTCAAGACGCACTGGGTCATGCTTAATTATGCTCAAGGATGAGTGAGTGTGGAAGAAAACAGATCATGCGTAACATAGCATGCGTCCAAAGTTATCCGTGTAAGCACTGAGGCTGTAGATCAGGATAATGTACAACAATGGAGAGAGACAGAGAGAGAGAGAGAGAGAGAGAGAGAGAGAGACGAAATGAATGCCAAAATCCTGGAGTGCTCTTCAAGCATGGAAGTGCACAAGGGTGAAGTGGACACTTGGTGATCTGACACTGCACATAGAGTACACTTTTGTCTGCCTTACAGAATTGTTGGCACCCTTCACCAAGGGTTTATATGCATAAGATGAATAGGTAAATAAGTGCAATAAAAGAATGCTTTGATTTTTGTAATACACAGAAATATAAACAATGATTTTTCTTTATGCACGGATATCGTAAAAGCTCATTTTTTTTGTTTTTTTCATGGAAAAAACTAAGACAGCATTCAAATTAAGATCCCACCTATAAAAGATTTATAAATACAGGCAGACTCCAACTTGTACAGGCTTGCTGTAAAGCCTATTACACAAATGACGTTCAAGTCAAACTGGGACTTAGGATGAAACTAATAATGAATAAAGGTGTAAAAGCGATTGAGATTTACAAAAGACTTCAAGCACAGTATGGTGATGAGACTCTTAGCCGCAGTAAAACATTTTAACAGTGCAAACTTTTTAAAGAAGGCTGTACGTCTGTGAATGATAATCCCGGCCGAGGTGGCTCAAAGCCCACGGCAATCGTTCGTGTGAACATTTAGCGAGTTTGTTAAAAACCATTGAAAATTTAACGGATAACTTGTCACCAACTTGTGTAAGAAAGGGCCACCTCTGTACAGTATGTGGGACCTGTACTCATAATCATTTACCAAACACCACTTGCACACATCCCTGTACAGTCCTGACCTCGCTCCAAGACATTTTACATGTTTGGGGACATTAAAGGAGTTCCTGCGAGGCCAGGATCATGATTCTGGCGTACTGAGAAGCATCATCCAAGCATCATCAAAAGTCCCGGTTTGACATGAACGCCAACTTGTATGAACCATGCATACAGTATGTACCTAAAGAAACCTAAAAACCTAAAGAACCTAAAGGAAAGATTAGTAACAGATCTTGCCGTATCAGATTACTTCAGAATAGCACAACAGGCCAGATGTTTCAAATTGTTTTTATAAAAAATTATAATAATAAAAAAAAAAAAAAAACCCAAAAGCTCTGGCAGCATGTCATATGATACAGCTCTTATCAGTGCTTTTTGTTCTAAACACCCATTAACACCACTGACTTGATTCAGCTCCTGTACGCAGTGGTTATGCGGCGTTGTCTTGCCCTCGACTACATCAGGGCCGGTTCTCTTTTAGTCAGAGCAGCTATTGTAATGTGCCAAACCGCAATGCCATGAGACCTCACTTTTCAGTAGAGCAGAAACCTGAGAACGGCCACGACCCATAATCCCACCAGGGTCAAAAGTGGTATGAAAATAAAGTGGCTAATCTTAGAGCCCGGGAACATGAGAACCAAAGTGACCAATGTAAAAACAGAAAACCCCCAGAGGGAACGCATTCCAAGCACAGCATCAGCAGCACTGCCAATAGGGTGCAGAGGGAAATCTCTCTGCATTACGCATGCGGCTGTCCTGAACTTTTCTCCATATATTTTCTTCCAGAATAAAATAAAAAAAATACATACTGGGATGAAAATGACACTCAGATGTTTATTCCACTGGAAACACATGCAGTTTAGTCTAGTTAAGTTGTCCGTTTACAATGTCCATGCAAGACGTGACGGGTCGTCTCTGGCACACCAAACACAAATACTCAGGAGGAAGTACTTTAGAACATCAAGAGCTGTCCTGGAGTTAAGCTTTAACGAGGATTCACAGTGATGACACACATGTACTGGAGCTTGGACCCTTATTTATTTTTACTTCCATTTATGCTTCTTTAAAGGACATCTATTATGCAAAATTAACTTTTTTTCTCATGTTATGTCATGTGTTAATGATTCTTATTCTTTTTCTATTTTTTAATTCCCCATGGTTTAAACAAGCCGGTTCGATTTTCCTCCTATTGTGACATCATAAAAGAAGAGCCCCCCCCTCCATATTGTTTCTCAGCTCTTCTGTGCTTTGAAGGGGTGTAGCTCATCTAATGAAGAATGCCTTGGACCTACCTTGAAGTGTAAAGTCTTAACACACTGAGCCACACCACCCTACATCCTTTATAGGGGTCCTTTAACTTTACAACAATTAATTTTTTTCATGTAAACACAGAAATTAAGCTGTTGCAAAATGTTGCTTTTGCTTTAATATAACCATTAATACAAAGTGATGTATGTTAATTGTAGTTAATATAAAAAATATATATGAATTAAGTTTAATCAACTGTTAGGTGATGTTGTGCAAAATATTTTTTAAATATTAATTTCTAGCCTGAAATGTCAAACAAGATCTAAAAATAGCCTGAATAATATTATATTTGTTTTTTTCAAAATGTTTTAAAAAGGAAATATTAGATTCATTTGAGATATTTGTGCTTGCTACGGTTTATAAGTATATATACTGTTAAACATGATGATCACCATTGGCCTCCACGGTGCTTAGTTGGACTACAGAGGTTCCTAGATGGATGGATAGACATGTATATGTGTATGTACGTGATGTCTTACCCTCCTGGCAGAGGCAACCAGGTTGATTAATCTAAATCTTTCCACTAATTTGTGGAATCCTTTGTGGCTCCTTTATAAGCAGTCATAACATCCCTGGACCACTGCACATGTTTATTCTCCCATTAAGGCAAGCATTCAGATTAATCTCCGTAGCTGAGCACTCTCCTGTGTGTGTGTTTATAATGTCCTGGGACACAACAAGACTTGGGACAGGTCTTCTCTGGCGAACACCAAATGCAAACACAAACACACTCAGGAGGAAGTTCATCAGGACATAAAGCTGTCAGCAGCATGCTCGGACAGGCGGCCTTAACGGCGTCCGGCTGTTCGCCAGACGCATCTGCGGTCAACACGAACGCAGCTATTTACTAGCATTTCCCTAAACAGGTCGTTTACAAGCTTCAGAAAAATGTAAACCGTAGCTGTGCTGCTGGGAGGTCGGAGTTGTACGGCGGATTAGCTTAAAACTTGCGTCGCTCACATGTGACTCATGGCCATGAAAAGGGGACGTCATTTACGGACATTGTCAGGCGCTTCTTACCTGGATAAAAGATTTCCCAGCAACAGTGGCTCTGTGGTGTGTGGGAGTTCTGCCGAATACAGACACAATAGCGTATCCTGTAGTGTTATAGCGAAGTGGGAATGAATTATGCACGACAATACTGAGAAGGCTTTTAAATACCTGCTGAATTGTTGATTCTCTTTTATTATTATTATTATTATTATTATTATTATTATTATTATTATTCACTTATTTATTTATTTATTTTTCCATCAATTAAAAATCTCATTTCTGCAAATGATAACTGCCTGGAAAAAAAATCTTAGCATCTTTGCTAAGTGAAATATTTTACACCAAACCAAATCTAAGACTGTTAAGCTTGTTTCTAGTCAAATGGTATTAAAATTGCAGGCAAAAATCATCATCATTGTCTATACCACTTTATCCTGTATACCGGGTCATGGGGAGCCTGTCCCAGGAGACATAGGACACAAGGCGAAGTATACACTGCACGGGGTGGCAATCTATCTCAGGGCACAGACATACACTCGCTCATTCACACACTACGGGCAATTTGGGAACTACGGGCAGTTAAAACGCTAATCTGCATGTCTTTGGACTGTAGGAGGAAACCGAGTACCCGAAGGAAACCCACCAAGCACAGGGAGAACATGCAAACCCCATGAACACAGACCCGAGGTTGGAGTCAAACCCGGATCCTGGAGGTGCAAGGCGACAGAAATACATTTTTTTGTTTTTTTTTTGCAGATCATTTCGCTAGTTTTTACAAATGTATTTCTTAAAAGAAGCAAAATTATCTGCCAAAAGAACGCGATATTTAGTAATTTTGGTAACATTTGATGAGAAATAAACTTAATAATCATATGTTCAGTATGTTTGGATCTTATTTTAAGAAACTATAGATAGGTTTGGCTAGATTCAAGAATATTTCACTTGCTAAGAAATATTGTTTTGCAGGAAACTTATACAGGGACTTCGCTCAACATAAATATACTGAAAAAAAGGAAAAAAACTGTTATGTGAAGTTTAAGTTTTTGTTAGTTTTACGGTTTGTCGTTACCATGGCAAGCTTCATTTTTCAGTCTTTATTTTAAAGCAGGAAAAAAGAAAAAGGCTAATGTTCAACATGTAACTTAGAACAGATATAAATATTCTATATAGTATAGAATAATAGTATATACAGATATTTAGCTTTTTAAATTTAAAAACAACATTAGCACTAGCAAAATGTACCTTTTTCAGTACTTAGCAATAAAACACTTTGGTATGCATTATTACAGTACCTTCAGGCCACATCAATCCACACGGCCACTGATTAATATTTTATACCAGCGCATCCTGTCATCTTTTATTCCTTTAAACGATCAAAGGCATTAAGCAATAGCGTTTTAACGTTCCAAAATTCTTGTTATTCGTATCGCAGCCTGCCAGATGTTTCTGATTCAGGTTCACGCGCGTGTCACGCAAACAAAAACAATCCAAAACAAAATCAGATGAACCACGCACCTTTATACCGTCAAATAATCCATCTGGTGTGAAACTGCAAGGACGAGATAATAAAGCTCTATTTTATTCAGTCTCCTGACACGCATCACACAGCACTGGCATGGTCTGCTCTGCAGAAATTAGCTCATTTTGACAACACACACACACAGATCACAGAGAAACCAAGAAATAAAATGTCTGAATGTTAAAGAGACAATAAGGACTGTTTGAACGTTAGAGGAAAAAGAACCTCGTTTGAGAAGAAAATGGAGCACACTGAGCCAGTAAGGTGGGAAAACACACAAGCTAGCTGCACTGTTGGTTTTTCAATAGTTTCTCCATTTTTGCTGCTAGCATTGCCACTATCACTGCTGCTAGCACTAGCATTCCCACTATCATTGCTGCTAGCGCTAGCATTCCTACTAACACTGCTGCTAATGCTAGCATTCCCACTATTAGTGCCGCTAATGCTAGCATTCTCACTATCACTGCCGCTAATGCTAGCATTCTCACTATCACTGTCGCTAGAACTAATATTCCCACTATCACTGCCCCTAATGCTAGCATTCCCACTATCACTAGAACTAACATTCACACTATCACTAGAACTAACATTCACACTATCACTGCCACTAATGCTAGCATTCCTACTATCACTGCTGCTAATGCTAGCATTCCCACTATCACTGTCGCTAGAACTAGCATTCTCACTATCACTGCCGCTAATGCTAGCATTCTCACTATCACTGCCGCTAGAACTAATATTCCCACTATCACTGCCCCTAATGCTAGCATTCCCACTATCACTAGAACTAACATTCACACTATCACTGCCACTAATGCTAGCATTCCTACTATCACTGCTGCTAATGCTAGCATTCCCACTATCACTGTCGCTAGAACTAGCATTCCCACTATCACTGCTGCTAATGCTAGGATTTCCACTATCACTGCTGCTAGCGCTAGCATTCCCACTATCACTGCCGCTAATGCTAGCATTCCCACTATCACTGCCACAAATGCTAGCATTCCCACTATCACTGTGACTAGAACTAACATTCCCACTATCACTGCTGCTAATGCTAGCATTCCCACTATCACTGTCGCTAGAACTAACATTCCCACTATCACTGCTGCTATTGCTAGCATTCCCACTATCACTGTCGCTAGAACTAACATTCCCACTATCACTGCCCCTAAAGGCTAGCATTCCCACTATCACTGTCACTAGAACTAACATTCCCACTATCACTGCTGCTAATGCTAGGATTCCCACTATCACTGCTGCTAGCGCTAGCATTCCCACTATCACTGCCACTAATGCTAGCATTCCCACTATCACTGCCGCTAATGCTAGCATTCCCACTATCACTGTCACTAGAACTAACATTCCCACTATCACTGCTGCTATTGCTAGCATTAGCATTCCCACTATCACTGCTGATAATGCTAGCATTACCACTATCACTACCATGAATGCTAGCATTCCCACTATCACTGCCACTTATGCTAGCATTCCCACTATCACTGTCGCTAGACCTAACATTCCCACGATGGCATTGCCTCTAACAGGGCTGTTAACATTGCCGATAGCATTGCAGCTAACATTGCCATTAAAAACAAAGCAAATTTTTACGAGGGTCGCTATTGAACACTATGCTAGCACCAGACATGAACTAGCATCTGGTTTACTTTGGTTTAAAATGGGCTAGTTTTCAAGAAGAATTTGTAATTCAGTTTTCTAACAGGAAAACAACCCTGTAAACAATTTTAAAGGGTTTGTAACATATTGTTTTCTCTTGTGGCTGTTAAGCAACTGCTAAGGTGGTCACTTGTGGGCGTGCCCTGTCCACCGTTTTTTTTAGTGCTGATGAGAAAGAGTAGTACCTTATAAAGGTAGTTCTTCATAGGCAGTAGTAGCTTAGTTGGGAAGTCGGTGTACTACAGTCCGGAAGGTCCCACGTTCAAACCCCACCACCATCAAGTTGCCACTGTTGGTCCTTTGAGTAAGGCCCTTAATCCTCGACTGCTCAGATGTATAATGAGATAAAAATGTAAGTTGCTCTGGATAAGGGTGTCTGCCAAATGCTGTAAATGTAGTTCAACAAAATAAAAAATGTTCAGTTTGTCTGAAATACATGCAAACTGATGCACTTTGTGATCAGATTTGATTAGCTTAAAGCAAACTGATACTAGCGATATACTATTACCAAAGGTACTTTGACTTGATTTATTCCTCCAGGGGGCCTGAAGACTACACCAGGGGACTCGGGCAATAGGCAGGTTACACCCTGGACCACCCTGGTGCCAGTCCATTGCAAGGTACACAAGCATGCACACACTGACACATTCATTCACACACTATGGGCACTTGAGAAGGGCCAATTAGCTTAATCAGCATGTCTTTGGACTATGAGAGGAAATCGGAGTACCAAGAGAAAACCCACCAAGCACCAGAAGAACATGCAAACTTTACACACTCAGAGACCTCAACATGTTTAACAGGAGGTTGTAGTATACAACAGGTTAAGATGAACCCATACGTGTTTTCGACCAGTAAACAAGCAAGGGATTGAGAAAGGTCAATACATGCTGTAGGATTCAAGACAATACCCAGTGCTGCTCCGCCCTAAATAAAGCCCAACACGATGAACGTTGATGCAGTTACTCCATTCCTCACAGGCTTTCCCCGTAGGTTTTCTCAGAAAACACCTTCACAACAACAAGAGCACACATATAAACCCTGGCTGTAGAGACACCCTGAGCTCTCCAAGTCATCCCGTGTCAGATAGATGAATGATCTGCATGCTTTAAGCTAATCCCCTGAAACAATCCGATCTCGTACCGAACACATGCTTTACATTTTTAACATTCGGGTTATTTGGGTGCGAGCGCTCCTGTGCGTCAGGAGAAATGTCAGCCAATGATTTTCCCAGAGTCCTGCATGATAATTTCTGTAAATGAGAGAGAGAGACAACGGGGTGTCACTGAACAGCGAGACTTGGCGAATAAGAGCATAGGATTCGGTCAAGGAACACGAAAACTGAACAATAATAGAATAATGGCTGTTTTTTTTTTTTTATCGGCGATATTTTCACTAGAATGCAATCACAGATTCTTTAATATTTTATGGAAATATCCAGGGGTCAAAGAATTCTTGCCGGCACTAATACCATAACCTTATTAGCCATAACATCACTTCATATTGTTCACGTCTTTTCAGCTTCATGCATAATTGAAAAAAAAAGTTTATAAATTTTAGTACTTGTATGCAGTAGAAAGGAATTAGAAACACGTGACATTGTGTATGGCGGAAGATTTGTTCGATAATTGGTATTTTAGCAAGTAAAAATATTGTAAATCTAGTTAAATTTATCTGAAGTTAAGCTGAAATCTAGCTTAAAATTACCTGATTTTTTATCTGACATTTATTTGATTTGACAGATTTTTAAGTGTAAATTTTATGTATTTTTGGCAGATAATTTAGCAATAATTAGAACAATTAGAACAATAATTTTACACTAACAAATTAGACAAAAATAGACAAAAAAAAGAACTGACGTCTTTTCCGGACATTCCGCGACATTAAATATCAAATCTATAAGTTATATTTGTGTATTACTGTGTAGGAAAATCAATCATCATATTTCTGTCGTGTTTGAGAGCACACTCGGTGCCACGCTGTTATGGGAAAATAATCAACTTCAAGTTGAAATAATATTCCTGGTTCGTGCCGAGCCTCCTTGAAACACACTCTTCAATACTTCATATTCTTGACAGCTCAACCTTTAACTAAGTGTTGTTGCTACTTCCTGTTACAGAAGGCGACTCTGGTAATTACCTTCCTGGTATTCCGGCTCTTTTGCATCACACGTCCTCCTCAAACCTTCTCGTTTCTACCTCACCACAATACGCGCTCCCGAGCGACTTCTCCGAGACGTTGTGAATGTTTGGGTCTCGGTTTCCTCGCATTGTACAGAGTGTGTGAGAGCAGGAGGCAGGACGTGACCTCCTTCTCCCGAGGGTAAAAGGTCTCACAATAGAGCGATCCACTTTTATAATAATAATTTTTTTAAATAATGGGTGGTGCAAGGAAAGCACGCAAGCTGGCGCTGGTAGGATCAACGATGACGAGGAAATCAATGTTGGATCTGAATAAACATATCTGTGGGACGGCTTCCAAGGTTAAACCTGTTAATGAACCACTGATGGTAATGTTGAGCGATTTAAGACTTCCTGGGGGTGTTTTCACAAAAGATTTCATCATGACATTCCGAAATACGTGATTAAAAAGCACAGCGTGTTAAATAAACGTGTGTAATATATGAAACCGAATCTGTGTAGTCATGTGATGTATGTGGAAGACAGCAGACAGCACTTTCCATTTGGCTGATTTGTCTTGACCTTGCTCAGACGAAGCACATGCTAGCCTTAACTCTCCACCTCCCCCTAGTGGTCACAGTCATGTAATAGCAACAAACTCAGTATAGGGTCAAAATTTATCATGACCAAAAGTAAAAAATAAAATAAAAAAGTTTTGTGTGTGTGTGTGTGTGTGTGTGTGTGTGTGTGTGTGTGTGTGTGTAATGTTAAAGCTTAATTACTTGTATTTGCTTTAAATTTGTTTTTACTTCATACTTTCTATTCGAGAATTCTTCATCTTAACATTATGAATAATAAATACAATTAAATATATAAATAAAACTCAGATCAATTCTAATTCATTCTGACCCTGGATATGACAGAATAACATCATTTACAGCTACATAACTGTATCGACTGCTTCCTCTGACTGCTGCATTGTTTACCAACCAAAATTGTCATTCACACACTCACACACACACACACACACACACACACACACACACAGCCGGATGCTCAATAGCCATGAGCAACTGCTTACTCAATGACCGTTAAATACCAGAGGGATGAAGGTTCAACAATAGAGAATGCACGAGCCTGTGTGTGTGTGTGTGTGTGTGTGTGTGAGTGTTTGCATTATGCTCATTTTCCTGCTGTTATTATTGGTGTCTGCTGCAGCAGGACGCGTCTGCTTCCTGTTGGGTTCACGGCTCTTCCTGTGGTGTGGGATGTTTGTTAACAATGCCGAATTCGGGCCACGATCATATTCATGTTTCCTCTTCAATTCTCAAACACTGATCCACTTGGCCCGGGGGGGGCAAAGCGTCAGCATCAGGGCCATTTCAGGTTCCGTGGATGTCGAAAGTATCATCGGATGTAGAGAAGCAGTAAAGGAATGGAAGGGCAGGAAGGACGGGATAAGCCTGTCAGAGGGCAGGCCTGCGCGGGCGAAGCAGGTCTCAGTCTTGCCCACGGTTCCGGGTTTCACTTCTATTCCGAGATAAGACGGAGTATATTTAGTCAGCAGTATTCCATCACAACAACAGACCAACAGTAAAGCAGAGATAAAGGGCGCTACTATCTGCCAACAGGAAGGACAGGGAATCCTGTTTGCACATGTTAATAATATTTTTGGTCTATTTAAAGAAAGTATTTTCCATCTGAGAATGTGGAGTGTGCTAAAGATGGATTTCTTGGCGACTGTTTGTATTCTCATGCTGTTTTGACACTTAGTGAATATCTTTATATAGCTATATATTTTTATATTATTATTATTATTATTTTTTATTATTATTAAAAAATTTAACAAAAGTAAAAATAACATTTAATTACACTCAGGGTGTGTGGGGGGATTTTTTTTATATTAAGTCAAAATCTGTTATTATTACATATATTTTTATTATTTATAAATAAATAAATATATTTTTTGTTATGATATATATATATTTTGACCAAAAATATTTGTTATTATTATTACATAAATGATAATAAAATACTGAGTCACATTTATGAGATACAAGGGACGTTCGAATCAAACCGGGACTTGTGATGAGATTTCTGGTGTAAAAATGATGATACATAATTATGAACATACATAATTTCTTTCTTTTTTTCCCCCATGATGTAAATGCCAATGGCTGTCAGTTTTTTAATTATGTAAAAATACTTATGTTCAACTTTATGTTTTTGTGCACTATCAATACAATTATCAATTTATTTAATTTTTTACTTTTTTCTGCCAGAAGAGACGTAAGCGTGCACGTCGCAGGTTTGGGAATCGTACCTATGTTGTAGGCTGTGATGCATTCTGGGTAAAGGAGTTCAATGCGGATTCCAGCTGTGCACTTCCAGCAGTTTCTGTAAACATTTTCTTTATTTACAAACTGCGTGATAAAATTCTTCAACGGTGTGTCATGGAAACATACTTAGTTTTAAAAGCTTTTATTTTTTCCTTAAATTAAAGAAATATAAGCTTCCATATGTCATCTTTAAAGCTACAATGCTCCCTTCACCACCAGGATTCCCGAGCAGCAGTGTGCATCCTGCTTGAGAAACTGCTGACTGACTGACTCGACTCGACTCGACTCAGGCGTTCTGAGGCATTAGTTACAGCTCTAAGCTGTCAGCTATTTTCACACACGTTCCCCGCGATGCTGGACGGATAGTTTAACTGAAACATTCATTTCCCTGTGAGAGTAACGGACCTGACGGACCAGGACACGGAGACAAGGTTTCAGTGTTAAAGCAGGACACAGAGGGAGATAGGAACAGGAAGGTCAGGGTGAAGGTCGCGCTCTGCTCTCTGAAAAGCTCTTTCACTGCTCCCACTCGATCAATAACACCAGAGAGAGAGAGAGAGAGAGAGAGAGAGATCCTAGAATAGTGTGAGCATGGCTAGGGTTCAGTGCAGTGAGGGGTGATGAAGGTCAGACACTTGTGTGCTTTACTGTTTATTATTTCACAACCAATCTGTGTTTAACTACCTAAATATAGCATTAGAGAAATGTAGAGAGTAAGAGAAGGAAGGAATAAAGGAAAGAAGGAAGAATATTAAGAAAGAATAAGTAGAGAATTTAAAGAAAGAAAGAAAGACAAGAAAGAAAGAAAGAAAAAGACAGGGAAGAGAAGGAAGAAAGGAAAGTAGAAAGGATACTAAGAAAGAAAAAAGGAGAGAAAGAAAGAAAGAAGTAGAGAAAGATAAAAACATACACTAGAAAGAGAAGGAAGAAAGAAATGAAGGAAGAATATACCAAGAATGAAAAAGTATTTAAAGCAAAGAAAGAAAAAGGAGAGAAATAAAGAAAAAGACACTAGGAAGAAAAGGGAGAAAGGAACTAAGGAAGGATACTGCTCAAGAGTATAGTATATACAGTACTATATGAGTGTAGTATATAAAATAAAAAAGCTATTTACA
>JAOTRS010000030.1:2440935-2451023 GCA_028565755.1 Dinotopterus cunningtoni
AGTAAGTAAATAACATCTGGTAAGATGACAGTGCACATTTTGTTAATGAGCTCATTATGGTTATTCGTTATGGTTTCTATGGTAACGACACATATTGGTACATAAAAGATTTTTAGAATGATTAGAATGGTTAAAGCCTTTAAGAACGCTTTCATAAATTATTTAATGAACTGATCCTACATTCGTTTATTTTTTTAGCTTAAAGAATTTTTTTTTGTTTATTTGTTTGTTCAGGACATAAAAAGGACGTTCCACAACGTAACTATAAACTTTTAAATGTGTTCAAATGATCTTACAGAACTTTGCTGCTTTTTATGCATCCACAAATATATATATTTTTTCTGTAAATTTGAAATCTACACGACTTCAGTGCTTAAACTGCAATAAAATCCTTCCTAATGACCCCCTTTGCATGCAGAATTACTCCCACGGATCCGCTCGTTCCTCTATTACGGCGTCCATTTGCAGAAATATGTCTCAAATCAGTGCACGAATTTATGCAGCCCGCTCTCTGAGAAAATAAACATCATCCTACCTGTGAATCCGTCCTACATACGCTCACTGCGCATGCGCAAACAAAAGTTTCGGCATCTTTCTCTAATTTTGCGGAACGCCCATAAATCCATGCTGCTACTAGTGGGATCTTGCCGTTAGTGTACAATCTTGCGGTGAGTATAGACTTAATGACTATGTTTCACTGACCCATGTATGTTCATAATGTCCCGTAGGCCTACATGGTAAAGTCTTTAATGTTGAAGGCAGTTTTAATGAATCTGGACCTTTTAAAATACTGCATGGTATTAATGTGTGTTAATTTAACACTGGTAATTGTGCTGTGTCGTTAATCAACATTTTAAATCCAACATTAATCAATAGTTAATGTCGATACATTGCTTTCCATCTTAATTAATCCAGAGAGAGAAGATGGACCTGAGCATTACTATCATGTTTTAAAAATTAAGTGCCCTTATGAGAAGCACCAACACACACCATACCGTTTATTGCATGGACTGGTCTTTACAGATTCATTTTTATTTCACATGAACACACGTTTCGCCTTTCAGACGTGACGCAGGTTGTATGATCGTGGCTCCGGCGTACTGAGAAAACTTTCTACCTCGATGTACAGTATAAGTGCATTAGTGTAGCAGGGGTTTATATAGAGATGTACTTTAAAAGACAGTTTTTACTTATTAATCAAAAGTCCCACTTTGACTTGAACACCCCTCATAATAATATTCACTGATATCACTTGAAAAATTTAACCTGTTGTTCTATTTCTTTTAATTAGTTCATTAGGTTGTTAGTTTGTGTGTTTGTTTGTTTTTGCGACGTTTGGACACACAGCTCCAGGCGGTTGGCTTTCTCCATCAGGTCAGAAGCAACAGGTGGACGTCTTCAGTCAGAAACTATTCATCAAATGCTTAAGGTCAAGGACACATCGACCTCATTAAGGGACATCTAAACAATCAGAACTGCTCGGACCGGTGATAAAACACCCGGCTCTGGGACTAACAGGACAGTGACGTCATTCTCTCTGTCTCCAGCTCATGACCTGATTGAGCTCCTCATCCAAACATGACACCTCGGTCCTGAAAAGTCTATTAGATTATATGTAATGTAAGCGTTTGAAGAGTGTGTATCGTCCGCGCAGATTCTCGACCCGGATTCCAGGAACAGAGGTCACAGTAGACTCCTGCAAAAGGAAACGATTTACTCAAGTGATGCAGGAACAATTCTTGGCGGATCTTCACGGTGGAACACACTCCCCACAAGTAGGCTTCAGGTGGTGTAAGAGCGGGGGAACGGGACGGGTGCGGAAAGAAATGTGTTTTGCCGCCTTTTTCAAACTCGGGCCCCGTGCGTGCAGCGTGCAGCGACTGGGTAGTATGGAGTGTGACAAACCCACACACACCAGGGCTCGAACCCGGATCTTCAGATACGAAAATCAACAGCGTAGAGGCTTACCCGCCCGAGCCACCACTCCCACAGCTTACATTTAATGTATTCTTGTACAAACACTTCCTCTTGAAGGTGCGTAGCTTGTGCACACAACTTTGGTTTTATCCGAGTTCCATCTAGTAGAAGCTTTTCATAATGAAACCTGGTGATGTTTCCTTTTAAGATTCAAAGAACTTTATAAATCGCAGAGGGAAATTGCTTATTCTTGGTTACAGTTGCTCACTGTTGTTATCCAGTAAAAAGGAAAAAGTAATAAATAAGGGTAAAAAAAATTATAAGGAAATAAGATAGAATAAAATAAAATGAAATAAAATAAAAAGAGTCCTAAAACCATAAGTATCATATTGCATACTAAACTTTTGAATACCGTGATGAAGGTATATTTACCTTGAATGTTTGAATATTTAAACGTGCCTTTATCAAACACAGCTGGGTAACGGTGCTGCAATTATGGGAGGCCATTAGGGTCAAACTTAGTTTTCTTATTGCTAAGATTAATTTATTAATAATAAGAAAAATAAATGCATTCAAATTTCTATATTAATTATGTGCGTTAACATATAAATATTGAAGTACAGACTCTGTACCATATTAAATGAAAGAAATGATGAACAAATGTGAGCAAGTGCCTACAGATACAATCTATATAATCACGGCTTATAATGCATTATATATAGTTCTTTATAGATGTCTGCTTTGTAAAAATTGTTTTTTTTTAGTTCACGTTTTACTGCATTTTTTTTTAATGCTTTCTATAACAGGCTTGTGAGACTTCATCATGACAAATTTAGATCAAATTTGACCTCCACCCTACACCCCCCCCCCCTTCCTCTTCTTCCTGATTCACAAAACAAGAGGTAATTTCTGCCCATGTGACTTCACTACCGGAGACAATATCTACTATCTGTCCTGTTCCTCACTGCAGTGCAACACACACACACACACACACACACACAGACACACAGACACACACACTTACTTAAAGATAACACACTCCTACCTTTAATCTACTGAAATGCACTTTTGAACATGATTAAAGTTTCGGCTTTGCAGTGACGAAAGATTTTTTTTTTCCTCTCTCCTGTCTGTTCATCTCTTTTTCAAATCTGTCTCTAGTGCAAAGTACAAAAGCGCATACAAACAGAAGCCACACACACACACACACACACACACACACGCACAGTGCTGCCACCCTCCCATCCAAATGTGTTACTTTATAGCTTATCAGTCTTATATACCCTACACACCCAACTCTCCCGGCAGGATCTCTCCATACAGCGAGTCGACTCACCGCAATCACACAAGAAGAAGAACAAGAAGAAGGAGAAGAAGAAGAGGAGCGAAGTTTCCACCTGCAATGGGGAATCCGGAGCTCAGAGTGTGTTTACTCGGCCTTCCATCACTGCAGTGGGGCTGAAACTGCTCTCTCCACCAGGGCTGTCCGAGTCACATGAGCAGCATTGTGTGTGTGTGTGTGTGTGTGTGTGTGTGCGTGCGTGCGTGCGTGCGTGCGTGCGTGTGTGTGTGTGTGTGTGTGTGTGTGAGTGAGAGAGAGAGAGCAATAGATAATGTGAGAGAGATGGGTGAGAGACATTAGGACAAAGCAGAGAGAGAGAGAGAGAAAGATAAAGGACAAAAGATGGATGAGAGACAAACATGAGACACTGGGACAGAGCAAAGAAAGAGAAAGATAACAAAAGAGAGATGAGCGAGAGACACTGTGACAGCAAAGAGAGAGAAAAAAACGATAATGGACGAGAGACAGACAAGAGACAAATGTGAGACACTGGGACAGAGCAGAGAGAGAGAGATGAGAGACAGACGAGAGACACTGGGACAGAGCAAAGAAAGAGAGAGAGAAAGAGAGATAACGTACTGTAAGAGAGATGAGTGAGGAACATTGGGACAGCAGAGAGAGAGAAAAAACGATAATAGACGCAAGACAGACAAGGTGAGAAGAAGTGAGAAAGGGAGAGAGAAAGATGGGCGAGAGATATTTAGAGAGAAAAAAAGAGGAAAGAATGAGAGAGAGAGAGAGAGAGAGAGAGAGAGAGACTCTTAGGGAGTTGCTGGGATTGTCCCTCCCATTTCACACAAACACAACACCAAGTGGTTTAGTGTGCATCCGGAAGGCATTTAGCAAGGGAGTAAATGTGTGTGTGTGTGTGTGTGTGTGTGTGTGTGTGTGTGTGTGTGTATCCGCACACACTCTCCATTAGCCTACGGACTCCCATCGAAGCCACAAGCAAAACATTGTGGCCCTCTGATTGGCTGCCCTGTCCCAGAGGGTTCACAACCATTAGCATCCATCAAACCTCATTTCCCTTACACACACACACACACACACACACACACACACACACAGCGGGCACAGCTTTGTAGCACTGTCCTGAGTGAGTTCTCGAATACAGTGAATATATACACACGTCCAAAAGAGTTACACAAACACACTGAAGCCTCTCTGCTTTGTTTACAGCATTACTGACTTACACACACACACACACACACACACGTATTCTCTATCTCCTCGTCTCCATGGTGTTAATGAATGGGCCAGGATTTTTTAAGGAGTCCACGGGGAACCAGAGAGGAACACAATGAGGTCTCCAGTGACACGGAGCTCGGGAGCTTGACCTCTCCTCCTCTCCACTTTCCACTGGAGATAATCACCAGATCCTCACAGGATCTCCTCCGAGCACCTCAGGAAGGTCATGGTGATCATCTCAGCTCCCGAGAGTGTCTCGGCTAGGTGGAGATGTTAGCGCAGTGGTTCATCTTTTGATTAGCTTTCATTTATTAGCATAGTTGTCCTGGATCGCTCATGCTTACGTCATTAGTGTAATGCACTATGGAAAGAAAATTCATTAGCTTCTTACTGCTAGCGTCAGTTTTACTGATATTAGCTTCTTACTGTTAGCTACAGTTTCACAGTTAGCGATTTGCTTTTTGCTGTTTGTTAAGTGACAACTTTACTGTTATTAGTTTCCTATTGCTAGCTAAAGCTTTACCGTTAGCTTTCAGCATCTTACTGTTAGCAACAGCTTTACTGTCAGCTATTACCTTCTTAACTCTTAGCCACAACTTTACTACTACTACTACTAGCTTTTTGTTGTTAGTTACTATATTTAATACTCTACTGTTATTAGTTTTGTACCAACTGCTTTACTGTTAGCGTTCAGCTTCTGACTGGTAGCCAGAGGTTTCCGGTTAGCTATTAGCTTTTTATTGTCACCTAAAGCTTTACTGTAAGCTATTAGGTTCTTACTGTTAGCTACAGTGTAACATTCTTACTGGTACCTTATTACAGGTTTACCGTTAGCTGTTAGGTCTATTACTCGTTTTTATCTTCTTACTGTTTCCTAATTACAGGTTTGCTGTTATTTATTAGCTTCCTACTGTTAACAACAGGTTTAATGTTTGTTTGTTTTTTTCAGGTTAAACTTATAGTTACCTACAATGTCAATGTTAGCTACTAGCTTTTTGCTCCTCGCTACAACCATGTTTTGTTTCCTACTGCTACCTAAAACAGTAGCTTTTTACTCCCTACTGTTACCTAATTACATGTTTACGGTATTTTCATGTTTACAGTATTTTTGCTTATACTGTATCTACAACTCTACCGCTGTTATCTTACTGTTTATTAGCTACAGATTTATTCTTTGTACTTAGCTTCTTACTGTTTAAGAAACCTTATTATAGGTTCACTGTTAGCTATTAGCTTCTTACTGTTACCTACAGGGTTACTGTTAACTATTAGCTCTTTATTGTTAGCCATAATGTAACTTTTTTGTAGCGTTTTGCTCTTATCTACAACTCTACTGCTATTAGCTTACTGTTTGTTAGCTACAGATAGCTCCTTCATACTTAGCTTGTTCGCTATATATGTCATATAGCATGCATAATGCTTTATAATGTCTATTAGTCTCTAATAGATGTCTTAATGTTTGCACGTTTATTAACATGTATAGAGCATATATTGTTTATATGTTATATTATATATTGCATTATAATGTGTTCGTAGGACTATTTCACAAAGGTAAACCAAAGCCTGTACATCATATCATGTATAGTGCATCATGTAGAGTACATAATACTTTATAATGTGTATCAATGTCTAATAGCTGCCTTCTTGCTTGTAGATTTATTATCATGCATAACACTGTATAAAGCATGAATATATATAACATTATAATATCATGGTATACAGTATGATGCATTTTAAAGTGTTCATAGGACTTTTTCACAGAGGTCAGGAAAGTCTTTAGATTTGGTCAGTCACATGGCATGTATATACATGTATATATACCTTACAATATATTCATCAGCTATATTATTGCTCTGATGTTTAAAAACATGTATAACAATAAGCATAATGTCATGTTATATAATGCATTATAAAGTGTTCATTCGACTACTTCACAGAGACCAACCAAAGCCAGTACATTATATCACGTCACATAGCATACACAATTCCATATAATGTCCATAAATGTTTTATGGCTGTATAATTGCTTGTAGACTTATTAACATGCATAACACTTTATAAAGCACAAATATATACAGCATACTGTAATGCCTTATAAAGCGTTCATTGGACTGGTTCATAGAGGTCAACCAGAGCCTGTACATTAAATCATGCCACATAATACTTTATAATGGCTAGTGTAGTGTAAATGCTTGTAAGTAGTTTTATTAATATGCATAACACTTCATAAAGCATGCGTTTCTTACTTTATAATGTTACGTCAACTACATAAGGCATTATAGCTTGCTCTCCAGAACATGTAATAGATGTTAAAAAATGCCAACTTCATACATGAATAATGCTGGATTATATCTAGAATAGTTTTTTTATTAACACTTCATTAATATTTACATTGTTTTTGTGTGTTGTAATGCATTATAACCTACAACACTGATACTACATCAAAGCATTTTATTTATTATGATAAAATACCCTGTTATACAGTATGCATGATGTCATATCTTTGTGTTTTATAGCTATAACTACTTATAAGCGTTGATCGTAAGGCATTATAAAGTGTTATGACTGTTTTATAACGTGATACACTTTTTATAGGGAATATTTAACACGTTGTCTTATCTCAAAAACCCATCTAATCAGCAGGAGTCATTCATAAAGCTGAAAGACCTGAAGGACATACAAACTCTATCTCTAGGTGTCTCTCACTCACACACACACACACACACACACACACACACACAATTCCACACTTGTGTAAAACCGTATAACAGGAGCTGATGAGCCGAGTAAACACAGCACAGCTGAGCGCAAACGCTCTAAATCCCTGGCAGTCCACACACACACACACACAGACACACACACACACTACAATTTTACTTTATACAATATTTTTAAATGAAAATTTACAAATTCTGTAATTTACATTTTTTTTGTCCACAGTGTTCTGTCTTTTGGTCAACATCATTGTTTAATTTAACAGACATAACAATGATTAATTAGGCATTCCAGCACACACACACACACACACACACACACACACACACACACACACACAAAGCAGGTGTACCTTAGAAACAGGCATCTGTGAGCCGACCGTGCGTCTGCAAGGTAGCGAGTGGAAGTCGCAGCCCCAGTGTGTGTGTGTGTGTGTGTGTGTGTGTGTGTGTGTGTGTGTGTGTGTGTATGTGTGTCAGTTTAGGTACAAGTCCACTTAGAGTCAATAGATGCCCTTTCTTCTTTTCTCTTCTCACTGTCTCTCTGTCTGTCTGTCTCTCTACCTCACACACTTTAGTACTACTGTCTCTCTCTCTCCCTATCTCTCTCTGTCTCTATCTCTCTCTCTCTCTTTTAGTTTCCCTGTTCATTCATGCTCCCGTTCTCTTGCTTGCTCGTCTTCCCTCTACAGTAATTACAGCCGAGCGTGTACACGCTCGCGGCTGCTGAGCCATTGGAGGGATAGAGAGGGGTGGAGGACAGGATAGAGGGAGGGGCAGAGAAAGGGATAGACAGAGAAGAAGACAGAGCGAGAGAGAGTGAGACTGCAGTACCCGTGCTGTTCTCTGTCTCTTTCTCTCTCTCTCTCTCTCTCAGGAGACCGGCGTCCCGCTCCTCTGTCTGCTATTTTTAGCAGCCGTGAAATCAAAGCCCCACAATGAAAAATGGGCTCATGACACAAACACACACACACACACACACACACGTGTACAAGCGCACAAACAATTCTGTAATGGCTGTACGTGTTGTAAATTTGGGTCACAAACCATAACATCTCAAGGTCAACTGTTATTTGTAGTACGCCACGTCAGTGAGTTACTGTACATTATTAGCTTGTCGCTAACCCACAATGCTAATGCTAAAGTAGCTACCTAGACGTCTGTATCATGCAAATTAATATTCTTCAATAACAACTGAATCTATTCATATGCAAAAGCATAAAGGTTACAATCTCAGCCACGCAAGCTCCGCCCACATCTGGTAACTTTTGTGCACTTTTCAGCCCCACGAGGTCGAGATTCAGAATCGGTGGCATGTCAGAAACCGTTTATGCAGTTTTAAATTAATAATAATCTTAATGAATCTTGGTTGTCTGTCGTCAGTCTGGCACGCTTTTTATGAAAGTGGGTGGGGCTAGGGTTCATACTTTTATGACTTCATGTAATTCGTATGTAAATCCAAGCACACGGCAGAACCGCAGGAATAATGCAGGTCCTGTTAAGTTAAGAGACATCTGGACCGAGTCCATCTGCTGCTGGAGGAAAAAGTGCCTGTGGTTGATCCAGATTTGTAAATAAGACTAAATCTTGAAGCTTTTCCTGTGTGAAGTACAAACTCAGGGCAGCTGTGGAGTGGAGGGGTAATGCTGAATAAACCAGGTCTGTCCTTTTATAATTCATGACCTGCTGCAGCCGCTGAGTGCTGGGACATGTGTAGAATGTGGAAATGACAAGGCACGGACGGACGGAGGGACAGGCGGAAGGGAGGGAGGTCGTTTTATATAGAACTGTGTTTAAACAGAATCTGAGCTTCACGCAATCAGGCTGCGTAAGGTTGAAAGATATGATGAAGAGGAAGAACAAGAAGGGGAAAAACAGATGATGATGATGATGATGATGATGATGGAGAATATGATGGTGATGACAGAAGAGCAAGGAAAAAAGGAATGAAAAAGGAGAAGAAGATGATGATAAGGTCATAAAAAGGAAGATGAAGAAGATGATGATAAGGATGATGATGAAAAATAATAAGACGAAGATGATCATGATGATGATGATGATGATAAGAAAGAAGATAAAGAACAAAAAGATGATGAAAAATAAGACGAAAATAAAATATAAGATGAGGATAAAGAAGATGATGCGGATGATGATGAAGATGACAAAAAAGAAGAAGAAAAGAAAAAGAAGATGATGATGATGATAATGTATAAGAAGACAACGCACACAAAGTCTGATCCCAGATTTTTGCCTGTGTGTTTGTTTGTGTGTTGCTTTGACACGTTAATAAGCCGAAGTACAGTTTTAAACACATCATCACATGAAAAAGTCAGCGCTATTGACTGAACTGAACGTTTTCCTTTTCTGAGATTAAACAAGTACACGCTCCATCAGAGTGACTGCGCTGGCGTTTAAAGCACGGACAGACGATCGATCTCTGATCCAGGACGCATCAGAGATCGACAGTGTCGCGTCAATACACACCTCAGACGGATCTGAAAGCTGTGTGTAACGAATCGCAGACAAAACAGCAACAGAACATATTTACACATAAACAATCACTAAAAAATAAATCCCTGACTCTGGTTCTGATTCTTGTTTCCAAACTGAAACCGACTTTTAAACACAATAAGCTTTTTACGATGCTCCGCCCACATCTAGTAACACGTCGTACCCTTTACGAGACTCTTCGGTCCACGATCTTCAGGATCGTCACACTGTGATATGACCGGTGCCCATATGCTGATTTCAGAAGAGAAACCGGATTAAAAACATTTTCCTTATATAAAATCACAAACTGCAAATAATGCTCATAATTACACCGGAAAATAAAGAAAAAAAATTTGGATCACCATGAAAAAAAATTACAATGTGTCGATGTACAAGTTACTGTAGCAAATTTGTATTCGTTTTTCCCCCCTTTTTTC
>JAOTRS010000030.1:2451123-2462187 GCA_028565755.1 Dinotopterus cunningtoni
ATTTCTGGATTTTTCTTTTTAGATTCTGTCTCTCACAGTGGAAATGCACCTATGCTGAAAATTGTAGACCCCTCCATTATTTCTAAGTAAGAGAACTTGCAAAATCACAGGGTGATTAAATACTTATTGACCTTACTGTATGTACATATGTATAATTTTCCAACATAGCTTGGTTAAAATTGGAAGCGTTTTTAAATAACAGATTTTCAAGGGTTAAAAATTGTTCTTAACCTACCTAGGGTCTTAATCAAAAGCTTCTTCAAGTCATGGTTGCTACTGTTTTTGGCTACCAGACAATTGAGAAGGTTTAAGTGCATATGGTGACCTTTCATAATGTACAGAGCATGTTGTTCTTTCATAAACCACATATTGACAGAGAGCTCGGTACGAACTCACCCTAGACGCGGGATAAAGCCAAAGGTCATAGGTGAAAAGTTGCAAGAATGAGCAGTTTCCCATGCTCTGCTAACAAAACCCGATTCAGTTTGGATGTACTAGACCTGACTACATTTCTACTCGCTGCTCTCAGAGAAAAACTAAAGCAAGGATTGAATGCACTTTTGCTATCACTATGCTCTGGGTACCATGGTGTCATTGCACATGGTGCAATTAATGGCCATGTATCTCTTGTACAAGGTCAATATTCTGTGTGAGCACAGTCCCGGTGCACTGTTCATCAGGGATTTGTAGAAGCGAATGCCAAATCTCAAGTTCATTAAGAATGGAAATAGCTGACCTCAGTCTCTTGTGGCTCTTAATTTTTGAAATAAATTCTCAAGCTTCTGGTCTCTAAGGTAGCCACTCATTTAGAAACAAGGCCGCTCAAGCGTGTGATCTTCAAAATAGCACAGCAAGTCTTTTTTGGTTTGGGTTGCTTAATCGGAGACCTGGGCCCAATTGTGCAAACACTTCTGGGTGGACTGAACCACATAAATCAACATGCCAGACTATGTAACACTGGTCGAGGGCTAAATTATGTAATAGAAGGGCTGGACTAATACTGCCAGGGATTGATGCCTGATCCAAAGAATAGTGCCTGGCCAAGCAGAGAAGTGCAGACATGCTTCTTGGCTGATTTACAAGCAGAGACCATTCTAAATACCAAAGTTCATGTGACACTGTTGTGACCTAAATGCATTACAGATAACTCAAAGTGAAGTGAGGGTCTTACACAACTCCAGAGGGAGAAAAATAAATGCTGCTATATTCGCAAAGGAATTTGTATCCATTTATAAAGCATTATGTCAGACATTAAATAGGGATCTGTTGCAATAGAGGCATTTAAAGCACTTACAGTGCAAGATAGTGTGCCATGCAACCACGAGGAACACAATATCTCATTTTCCTTTGCCCAGCCAATGGGATAAGTCTACAGGTCTTAAAAACAAAGACCAGCGCTACCTTCTAACTGCAGAGAGGTGATGGATAGTTCAAACCAGACAAGATTATCCCCATGATAAAATGGTGCTGTCAATCTGATAATCTCTCTCAGCGTGATATAATCATTGGGTTTACAGTTCTAATACCATGATTTACATGCTTTCACCAAGACCAGGCCAAATTAATAATCCACTGCCGCCTTTTTCTCATCAGAGAAGATTAAGAGGTCTTGTCTTTGGGGCATGTGTTTTGCTGAAACATGCCCTGTCGGATCCATTTGTCTTAGAACAAGTAGGAATGCCTTGATGGCCTCTGGAGGCTTAAGAGGCAGTATATGAGGACGCACTCATCACTTATGAGTCAAGAGGATGAACGTGTGGCTGTAGAGTGGATGTCTGATGATTAGTCTGAGATCTCAGAACAGTCACGGTTAATACCTTCTGGTTTTGTTACACACAGATCAGCCTTAACATTACAATACAAAACATTATGCCTGGTATTGTGTGGGTGTGCCCTTCTGCTAAATGGGGAAGCTCTAGCCACTCGGGGCATGACTCCACTGGGCCTCTGGGGATGTTCTGTGGTGTCTGGCACCAGGATGTTGGCAGCAGATCCTTTGCGTGCTGTGAATTGTTACACAGGGCATTCATGGATCAGATTTGTTTAAGCAATGCATCCAGTGGGTACTCAATCAGATTGGGATCTGTGGAGTTTGAAGGACAGGTTGGTGGCCTTGGGCTGGGCCCTGTGCGTTTCCATTGTCATGGGTGAGGCTTGGGTTTCTATGACCCTGTCACCAGTTTACTGGTATATAATTGATATCCAATGTTAATGTGTTAATGTTATGTGGTGGTATGGCTGATCTAGATCATAGAACTTTTGCACTTTTTTTTTTCATTTTTATTTATTGTATGATCCCAGGTATACATGACTGCTCTATTAATGTATATAGAAATATTAAGAAGAAAAAAATCAAGTTTAAAAGAAAGTATCCTTGGTGCATCTGATCAAGTCTACCAAGCAATTACAAGCCATAACATACTGTAATGCTCAACTCCAATACTTTCGACGTCAAGCTATTGATGGTTGTAAGATTTTAACCTCATATCTACAGTAATATCACCACTGGCCATTACTGCTCATGGTCGCTACAGGCAACAGCAGTAACCTGAAAGCTATCAGAAACTCACAAACAGTGTTTCTCGATGTCAATTTTCGTACAACCACTCTATTTAGTGGCATATCATTTCCAAATTACCAGACTGTCACCCTGAATCAACAGACTACAATACTCCTATTAGCGGCGGTGCCAGGAGGGATCACTTCCATTATCACCTCCTACGTGAAGTGCTCTGAAATTCTGCATCTCATCTAACATCGAGTCGTCAGCACGCGTTTCTGTTGCAGCGTTCTTTTCCAGCTTTTCATTCAGCTGAAAATGAAAGCGCTCCATAGAGTTTACCTTCTGTGAAATCCTGTTATCGCCTAAGCCCCAATGGTTCGAGTGTTATTTTTCGTATCTGTGTTATGAATCTCAGCGAGTGCTTTTGTATCTTATTGTTATGTGTTATGGCTCCTTCATGGCACCAGTGGTAGGAGGAAGCAGACTGTTTTATGCTACAAGTGTGAAGTGTTTCACAGGATGGCAGAGAGAAACACAGCAATTTCACTGTGAGAGAATTTAATAATAACGTTTCATCCCATCTGTCTGTGTCTAGACCCAGGGTGATCTGTTATAGATCATGCCACTGGGAAGAGGAAAGGAATGTCATGGCTTCCATGTCAGTCACAATTACAGGCAACAGTGAAACATGATGTTTATAATGATGATCATGCTGATGCTGATTATAATGAGAGATAAAGATAATAATGATAATTATTATAATAGTTATTATGACAGGAATGATGATGATGATGATGATGATGATGGCAATTAAGATGAAGGCGGTTCTAGGGAGTATGATGATGGAAATGGCAGAGGTGGTAGGGATTATGATGATTACAAAAATGGTGAATGTTTTGTTGGTGTTGGAGAAGATAATTGGAAAAGATAATGATGATGATGATGATGATGATGAAGAGGGAGATGAAGAGAAGGATGGTGGTTATAATAATGAACATTTCTGAAAATGTTTAAGAAAAGGTTCAAGATAAAAAGATTAATTATGGTGATGTTAGCGATGGGGTTGTGATATTGGAGAAGCTAAATATAAAGAACATATAAAGAATATAATGATCCTGGTGAGTAAAGAGGGGGTGGAGGAAAAGGAGGAGAAGAAGAAAAAAAAGAGGAGGAAGAAGAAAAAGAAGTAAAATGAGAAAAGAAAAAAATTCTTGTTGGTGATGATTCATCAGGTGATGAAGAAGGAGAAGCTGATAATAATGATGGTGTGGTGATGGCTGGGAAGAAGAAGGACAAGAAGATGATAAAGATGATACAGATAAGTGCTGATGACAATGATGATGGCAATGACGACAATGTTGGTGGTGGTGGAAAAAGAAGAAGAAGATGATGATCATGGTTATGAGGATTATACAGATGATGGAGGATAATTAAAAAATTGTTCATTGATAATTATGTTATGATGCTGGTGGTAGTGGTGTAGACATAAAAGAATAAGATGGTGATGATGATGATGATGATGATGAGAAGGAGGAGGAGGAGGAGGATTGAGGATAATTATAAATGTGATTAACACAATGACAGTAATAGTGTTGGTGGTGAAGGAGGAAGAGGACAGAAAATAGAAGGTAGTGGTGGAGATATGGATAAAAACAAAGAAATTAGAACCAGGGTGAAGATGTGATGATTAGGATTGTGGTGGTAGGGGTGGTGTTGAAGATGGAGAAGATGCTGATAATCATGGTGGTAGTGGTTATGGTGGAGGAAAAGGAAAAACAAGAAGATGATTATGATGATACAGATTCTGGAGAATAATTATAAAAGTAGTAATGACTGGTGGTGGTAGCAATGGTGGAAAAGAAGAAGAACAAAAAGATACTGATAATGATGATGATAATAATGGAGAAGAATTAATTAACAAGAAAAAGAAGGTGGTGGTGGTGGTTATGGTGGTGGTGGAGAAAAGGATTATGGTAATGAACAGGAAAATGATAATGATAATGATTATGATCACTGGTGGAGGTGGGGAAGATGAAGAAGTGGAACTAGATGATGATGATGATGGTGGTGGTGGTGGTGGTGGTGGTGGTGGTGAAGAAGAAGTAATATACCAAAAAAAGGTAGGGGTGGAACAGAAAATATAAAAAGGTTGAACAGGAAGATGATTATGATCATTAGTGGTGGTGGTGGTGGTGAAAAAAGTAGAACTGGATGATGATTATCCAGTTCTATGAAAGTGATGGTGTTGTTGGTGGTGAAAAAAAAGGCAAAAAGGTGATGATGATGATGATGAGGAGGAGGAGGAGGAGGAGGAGAATGTGGTGGTGGTGTTGAGGGAGTAATATGACAAGAAGAAGGTTGTGATTGTGATGGTGCTGGAGAAGAAAAAAAAGAAATAGAACAGACAGAAGATGATAATCATAATGGTGGTGGTGGTAGAAAAGAAGTGGAACAAAAATATGATGACGATGATTTATGATAAAGTTTTAAAAACAAGAAAATTGTTGGTGGAAAAGAGGGCAAAGAAAAAGAACAGAAGAAGAAGAAAAGGGTAATGATGATGATGATGATGATGATGAAAATGAGTCATGCAGATTTTAAAAACAAGATGAAAGTGTTGATGGAAAAGAGGGCAAAGAAAAAGAACAGAAGAAGAAGGTGATGGTGATGGTGATGATGATGGCAATGATGATGATGATAATGGTGATGATGGACTAGTTTATAATGGTATTGCTGCATAAACACACAGATATCATCTGCACATAATCCAACATTTCACACTTCACGCTCTGTGAAACTCTCTCTCTCTCTCTCTCACACACACACACACACACACACACACACACACACACTGGATTCTGTGAAAGCGCTAAAGGAACTCACGTCAGCGTAATCCGAGAGCAGATGCTTATTCAGAGAGTCTCCTGATCTGAGAAACCTCTTCTTGCTCACAGCTCTGTCTGACAAATTCCCCATAACTGCCTTCCACACGGAATAACGGACGCAAAGAGCTATGATTCAGGCTCGTCCCTAACGTTTCCGTTGTTCTCTCTCTCTCTCTCTATCTCTTTCTCTCTCCCTCTCCTTATCCTCTCCCTCTTTCACATCTTATCTTGTTTGAATCTGGGTTAGCCAGGCTCCTTGGTGGGTTTGTGCTAAAATAGCCTGACCGTTTGCTAGCATGCTGGTGGGATCCACGGTGCTTGTGGCTCAGAACGAGAGGACACAAACAAACTATTAAAGGATAAGGCAAAATAACTCAAGCTACAAAAATAAGCTTCTACAGCTGCAAAACTGATATTAGGTATCATTGGCGATTTTGTATTTATAAAAATAGTGGTGTAAAGCAAAGTCTCTGCTTTCTAAAAGGACGGCGAGTTCTACAACAAAGTGCAGACGAGAGCACTTTTACACTTTTGCAATCACAGGGCAGGATGCAAAATCCCAGCCTCAGATTTACTGTCTAGATGACGACAAACACTTTCAAAAAAAGTGCTGTAACGCACAACATAACCCGTCATTCCTCCTAACACAGGAGACTCCCAGGTCTTATCTCCTTCTTTCAGACTGAACAACAAACACAAAAGATAAAAAAAGACCACATGGCCAGGTAGAACAATAATATAGTATATGCTACAGTAACTTACAGGTGTAATGGGATAACTCATTGTTTTTAAAGAAAAATGTGTGAATATGGTGTTAGAATATGCAAATCGGGTTTGTTTAAAGTTTTGTTATTTATTTTAAAAAGTATTGTATACAATTTATACTTACATTTATTGTTGTGTAATGTGTACAGGAACTGAACAATATTCAAGACTCAACTCTAAGACCTTAAAAAGATGGTTTGGATACTTTCAAGTCTGTCTTATATCTAAATTGTGGTGTGTATAAGAACATTACAATAGGTCTTGGTTGTTATGAACTTTCATGCCAACCATGAAGTTTGTCACCCAGAATGTGAGTATAATTTAAGGAATCAGGGTCAAATTCCAGGACTAGAACTAGACCAAGACCTTGTGTAATGTCTTGATATAAACTTACATTTTGTTTTAGCAAAGACTTGAAAACTACCTCTTTATCATAGACAGGCTTTAGTTTTAGCATAAAGACTGTGACCGTGGCAGATTGCGCTCTACTAACCTGTTTGAAAATGTTAGATTTAGCAACTGGATGTTGCATACATTGATAGATACCTTGCAATCAACCTTAAATTGCTAAGCACTTTCAAGAGATTTCCAATTCGCTCAAATGGGACGTGCTAAATCTTCTTTCAGCAATGGATGACTTTCCAGTTTAGCGCCCTTAACGGAAAATTTAATCCAACGGCTGTCGATGGGGCAGCACGGAAATCGATTTTGCCAACTTTTGTAGAGCTCACTTACGGAAATAACGTCATAAATGTTTCAAAATGGTAGCAAATGGAACAGGAAAATCAGTGCTGACCCAATTAAATTCCCAAAAGAAAATGCTTTTAGAAATATACTTGTATATTATTCTAACTTCCACTGGGGCGCTAAACTGGAAAGTCTATCGGCTTCCGTAGACATACCATACATCCCAGACATCCTTTGGGTCCTTCCTGTACAGAAGGCCTGGAGCCTATCCCAGCAGACTTTTGGCATGAGGCGGAGTACACCCTGGAAGTGCCAAGCCACCTGGAGGGAACCCACCAAGCGTGTGGAGAACGTGCCAACTCCTCACACACAGACCTGATGGGGGAATCGAACCCTTAACCCTGGAGGTGCGAGGCCACAGTGCTAACCACTACGCCACTGTGCCAACTCACCAGTTGAGTCTTGTTCTATGTCAGTTTCTAAATGTAAAAGCTCCTGAGCAAATGTAAAGTGCAAAGTTTTTTTTTTTTTTAACTTGCTGGATTTGCATAAATGCTCTTGTGAAAGGTTTGCGAATATGTTCATACAGTATGTAAACAGTTTGATTGATAATTCATCCTTAATACATCAGACTTTATTGCGTTTATCTAAAAATCGATACTTCCTGTGAAAAGAATACAAAACTACTGTATGGCAGCTCTTATCCTTCTTCATAGATGACGTTTGTTGTAAATAAGGATATCAAAAGTAAGCCATTTCTCCTCGTTGATGTTTCCGGATACCATTTTCTCATCTACTCCACACAATTTCACCTTTGAATCCGGTAACAAAAACCCTTAAGGGGGACGCACCAATGCAATTACGCATTTCAGTGGCAGGAGAATTGACCTAACCTTTGTGCATGGATGACATGAAGAAGGTGAACAAAACATGCCAGATCTATTCTTCTAACAAGATTGTTCTGCTATTAACGCGCTGTTCTATCTCCTTCAGTTGTTTCTTTTTGTTCTCTCTCGGAGACGGTCTCTGGGTACTATTACGCCATGGCTTGGAGACAAGGGAGGAAAGCAGAATCGAATTAGGACCCGGGATTGCATTACAACACTCCGCCACTCTGCCAGTCCGCTGCACCAGCGCACTCGAATCATTCACCGATCCTTAGACATGTTTTCACCACAGTCAAATAACATTTCAATATATATTTATACACATACGAGGGACATTCAAGTCAAAGCAGGACTTTTGTTTATGCAGAATAACACAAAACAGTAATCAGGTAAAAACTTTTTGATTTCTCCATATAATCCCCTGCTACACTAACACACTTATCCCAGTGTTTCACTAGTGCTTGGATACCGTCAAGGTAGAAAGTTTTCTCAGTACACCAGAGCCGTGATCAGACTTTCTGCTTCACATCTGAAACGCCGGCCTCCCAGGAACTCCTTTAATGGCCTAAACATGTGGAAATGGCTTGGAGCGAGGTCAGGACTGTACGGGAGAATGTGGCAATAACTCCCAGTCAATATTCTGTAACGTGCAAGTGGTGTGTACAGTTCACACAAACGGATGCGTCTCTTGTGCAAGTTGGCGTCAAGTTATCCTTTGATTTTCAAGAAATAGGCGTTGAATGTTCACGGGAACGACTGCAGCGGGATCGTCATTCACAGACGTACAGTGAATGCTTCTGTAAAAGGTTTGCACTATTCAAATGTTTTACTTCGACTTGTGTCTTATCATCATCACCGTACTATGCTTAAAGTCTTCTGTAAATATAAAGATGCCTTCATTTCACCAGAAATTTCATCACAAGTCCCGGTTTGACTTGAACGTCCCTTACATACTGATATAGCACTAACAAACACATAAAAGACAGAGGCGGATTATTACATCCAAAGATAATTACCTAAAAAATAAATAAATAAATAAATAAAATCTGAAAGTCGGTTTCCATGTAATGACAAATAATGATACAATTACGTTCGCTTTCATTTTTGAGTTTTTCTTTTACTTTCCTGTCTGTGCTGCTTCTGTGTCTGATTTTAAAAAAGTATGTCTCAAACAAAACTTTTTCTTTCATTTATCCTTTTTTTTTTCTGAAAGCTGAATTTAGATGTTCTCTCTACATGGCTATTATGAGCCATTAAGTATGCGCTGCATATTTATCGCCCTGGGGAAGGACAGGGAAAACGGTGCAGGCTTGGTGATCAACAATACGTGACAAGTTTCTCCATCCACCTAAAGATATGTCACATTTAAACCGGCCCCTTACAAGGGTAATTCTGCTCTACCGTCATAGCCTGTGCTGGCATTGATCACAAATTATTGACGGAGGTGCACTTTATCCAGAGGAATCAATAAACAAGTATTTACAGAGCGAGAGAGGGAAAGAGGGAAAGAGAGAACGAGAACAAGAAGACAATTTAACCATTGCTATTTCAAATAAATGTTACTACCAGAGTTCTATTTCTTTTCCTACAGGAGGTAATAATGCTCTAAATTACTGTTATATCAATATTCAACCGCGAACGTTTCCCCATATGTGCTAAATGTTAACAACCTCACATCTGTCTATGGCTGCATTTACACCATAAGTGTATTGAAACATTATCTTTGTGTGCTGAAATACACTTGTCCTATCAACCACCCCTTTAATGGAATGAAATGGAATGGAAGGTGGCACGGTGGCATAGTGGTTAGCAATGTGGGTTCGATTCCTGCCTTGGGTCTGTGTGTCGAGTTTGCATGTTCTCTGGGTGCTTGGTGGATTTCTTCTGGGGACTCCGGTTTCCCCCAACAGTCCAAAATAGTGTGTGTGTGTACTGTATGTGTGTATGCCCTGCATTGGATTAGCACCCTGTTCAGGGTGTACCACGCCTTGTGCCCTTGGAATAGGCTCCAGGCCTCACGTCCCCCTGAACAGGATAAGGGGTACAGAGGATAGAATAGAATCATCTTAGAATATAGAATGTTACTCATCCTATGATCACCGTCTGGCCAGTTTTGTCCCATTCTACCCCTCACACCGTTAGCCTTGGGATTTGGCCAATATCTCCAGCTTTGATTCCTGGATTAACTCTAATCCACACTAGTGTCCTGGAAAATCTATGTTACAAGCGTCTTCCTCAGCTTTAACATGGTTAAAGAATCAGTGTATTTGGGTGAATTTATTTTTAGAACTACCTGACTGCGCACAAGAGTTTTAAACCGTCGGACACGAGCAGTAAGTAGGAAGATGTCTCCATGCTGCACTGACACATGTCCTCCTCTGCATAAAGGGAAATAAATAAAGCTGCTCATTATGAGGAAGAAGCAGTGGCAGGTCGACGGGTGAAACGGATCCCGTCATCGTCACGTCTCCCGCAGAGTCACTTCCTGTCATAAGCGACAGCTACACACTCGCAGCCGGAGACACTACACCCGGACATCTCAGACATCACACACCACACGGTCGCAACCTCGCGCCTGGAAAAACGCTCTGTTTTAGGAAACTAATTGGACAGACTGCATATTTTGGGTCCTTTTTTTTTTTTACACTATCTACAGCCATGGGCCATGTGTTGAAAGCTTTAGTCGGCCCCGTCTGCTGTGTTTAAAATAGGCAAGAAGTTGTTAAAAAATTCATCGAGATTTAATTAGGTGATACAATGCTGTTTTCAGAAGGGGGTGAGGAAAAAAAGAGGACAGTGACGTCGACGTTAATCGCTCAGGGAGGAAAGGAAAACAGACTTGAGTAGAGAGGATTAGGAGAATTAGAAGAGAGGTAGAGGAGGCGAGAGAAGTCTAGAAACAAATGGAGCTTCTGTGATCACGACAGAGAATGATGTCAGAAAAAGTTCCACTTATCGCTGAGGTAATAAATCAGCCATGACATGTACCTTAGTTTTACACCGGGGGGGGGATGTAATCTAACGCAACCTGAATCTGTTCTCTAAACACACAGCTGCAAATAAATAGAACACAAAAACTCTTCATAAAAATGTCGATGAACAGGTAGATAAGCAGATAAAAAGAAGGATGAATGGATTGAAGACTAGATAGGACACTAGACAGTGGAATGAATTTTTTAATGATTAAATAAACATACAGGTGGATGGATGTATTTATGAACAGCTGGTTAGAAAGCTAAATAGAGGAATGAATGGTTGGATAGACACAGGTGGATGGATGGATGGATGGATGGGTGGTTGGATGGACGGTGAATATTTAGATGGATGGATGGTGAAT
>JAOTRS010000030.1:2464241-2496728 GCA_028565755.1 Dinotopterus cunningtoni
AATAACAATGTATTATGATACAAAGTTTTTTATGATTTTTCTATCCTTTGTTTTATTTTGTTTTTGGACACGATTTGTGATTTTTTTTTTTTAATTTATTTATTTATTATAATTTTAAAATCACTGTTCATTTTAAAATAAAGATCAACAAAATGACCAAAGCATTAGTCCCGAGGTTGAGAGGAATTCTAAACTGCACCTGAAGCTACGACTGTGCAGTAAAAAGCTCACACTCGGAAGAAAAGAGCAACCATTTAAAGGAATAAAAGTCATTTGTAAGGCGATATTATATATTGCTTGCTTAAAGCAAAAAAAAAAAATGTTTCCTGACGATAGCTAGCTAACTAGATGACCTTCCCCTCCCCACCCCCCTCAGCACTGTGACCCTGACAAGCGGCGTAGCTTTCCAAGTTACAGCAATGACTTAGCATCGCTGAGGACAAAACTCTCATTAATAAGAACAAAGAGAGCAAAAAATACAGAGAGTAAACAGAACGGCTGCGGAACGGCAGAGCTGAACGGGAGAAGAGAAGCGAGGTCGAGATAACGCTTACTCAGATGTCACTTCAGATTAATGTTAGTGAGAAAAGTGCTGAGTCACTAATATTAGCATGAATCATATCTTGCTATGTCTTAGTGACCACACCGAGCAGGATGCGACCTTCACCTTATTTTCTTTTCCTGCTATCAGTTAGATGACATTAAGGTATCTGCCCCGCTGTTTTGCCATTTCCTGGTTACTGTTAACATGAGACCCGGGAACCGGAGGAGACAATGCGGGGCAGGAAGTGAGTGAAATCTGTGCTGCTCAGAGATACAATATGATATATAGTAGACTTTTGGGAATTTCTGATTACTAAATTCCAGAACGGTATCTTTTTTGGGGGGGTTTAGCGACACCGACTGCTATAAAAAATAATGTATTTGTAGATTTTATCTTGTTTGTTGTTGATGTTGGGTGAATATTTAACTGAAGAAAAGCTCCATGGATTAGCCTTAGGCCAGTTTTATTTAAAGAAATACTGAAATGTATGAAAAAGGATAGGATTCTGCCTACTTATTGGGACCATGGGGGCAGGGGTAGCTTGATGGTAGAGGTGCTGGGCTACTGATTAGAAGGTCCCCAGTTTGAGTCCCGACACTGCTATATTTGTACCCTGGAGCAAAGATCCTTCGCCCTTAACTCCTCAAATATGATTGGGCGTCAAGCTGACAACCGGACCCTGTAAGAAACTGCCACTGAAACAGTGGATACCTCTCCGGGCACATTGGAGTGTGTTCATCACCCCAATGTGCCCAAAGGCATATGGGCAGGCCCTTACCCTAAGTTTGAACTGACAAAAAACACCAGGTCCAAGCTGATCTTATTTTAAAACTCATTTGTTTTTTACAATTATTAAAGTCAGAATTATCCATCCAACCACCTATCCATGATCTACACCGCTTATCCAGTGTAGAGTCGCAGCAGAGGTAGACCACAAGACAGGGTACATGGAATTTGGGAATGTCAATCAATCAAGTACCTTGGACTTTGGAGGATTTACACAAACATGGAAAGAACATGCAAATCTGGAAACAGAAATGAGATTCGAATTACCATCCCTGGAGGTGGGAGGTGACAGGGCAAATCACTAAGCCACCATACTTCTGAAGGAAAAAACTGAAGTCAGTAAATTCAAGAGGAGTTGTTCACTACAATGTTGTTGGGTTCCACTAACAAGTCACCACATCAGACTATCTGATCCACACACATTTTACTCGGCATGGGTTTTCTAATGGACACACATTGTGCAATATGATTTCTACCAAGGACATCCACAGAACGAGAACGTCTTCATCCCTATGAATCCTTCTTTATATGAAATTGCATATTTTTATTTCAGGCTTCAACGCTACAAATAGATGACTGAAAAGAATCAGACATAACCTTACTCACTATCTTTTTTTCTTTGGGCTCGTCTAAAGAACAATCACTGCTCTAAGGGAGGAAATCATCTCTGCATGGCACAACATCATTTCTGATGCATTAAGAAGTGTTAATTATTGTTGTTTTCAATTTGATCATTTGCCCCAGTTTAGACTTTTGAATAAATTTCTGCGTATGGATTAGCATGAATCATGTGCCATGCTGTGTTTATTTCATAGGAAGCGCTTGCCTCTGCTAGGAGGTTACAGCAAGGTAACATAACTATTTGATGTATTGCAACTCTTAATTGTTTTTAAATAACTAAACACGGCACTGAATTATATTTCTTAACCTTATGAACGAAGGATGGAAGGATGGAATTTTTTAGATTTCTCTGGGGTAGTGCAGCAGTACGCATCATCCTCCACACGCTCCCTCTCGGCTCGCCTCCTCGTATCATGAGGCGGAATAAAAACATCCTGGCAGGTTCCCCCTTCACAGCTGATGAAATTTGCTCTTTGACACCACTTTTTAAATACGCCACACATATTCTCTCTCTCTCTCGCTCGCTTTCTCTCACGCACACACACATGCTCCTTGTTATGTCCTACCTTGATGGAGAGGTGTTTACTCTCATGCAGGATCATCGTCTCGGTGATCAAGAGCATTCTGGTCGGGCTGCACAGGTCAAGTGGCTACAGAGACAAAGAAAACATCGCTAAACAATGATCTAGGATGTAAGATACAAATTAAATAAATGCTGCAATGCTGCAATGGCACTCACACACACTAGTTCCATACTAAAAACCAGGAGAAGCTGCGCTGTATGTGGAATTGAACCGAACTGCAAATTTGCTCTAGTGCTCTTCAGCGAGCGTTCATGCAACCCCCACAGAACAACGTGCGCTGGTGGGACGAGCGGTCTGGAAAAGCAGCTCTTACCACGCTAGGCTCGAAGCACCTAAAGATGTGAACACGCTGAAAGAGTGTGATGATGTAAAAGTGTTTTTTTTTTTTTTTTGTAAAAGTGTACACCACATCCTCCTTCTGGAAGTCTTCTAATGCACTCTAGAGCTAGCGGTGTGCACAGGAAGCTAGCTGGAGGGACGTTTCTAAAGACCCCACACTCTTGCGGTTTGGTCTTGTGCGCGCACAGGAAATCGCCCGCTCACTGCTAAAAAAAATGCTGACCAGTGCTGAGGAATGAGTTAACGACTTAAAAGTAAGAGTTGAGTTTAAGTTTTGAAAGAAGTTTTGGGGTTAATTGTGCTAAAGGGAATTGGATTGTGCTAATCTGTGGCTAATTTGCTAATAATTAAATGAAAATGAGATTTACATTTCTGAGAGGAAACCACAGGCTGGGATCAATCAGAAAGTCATTAAGCGTCCAATTAAAATATGTTTAATACTTTAACCCAGAGACCCTTTTAAAAGTAAACAAGAAAATCAATAGACCACTTATTTAAATTTACATATTTACTTATTTAAATGTACAATTCAAACCGGGACTTGGGTTTGTTCCTGTGAACTTTCAGCAAGTGGAACCCCTGATCGCTGAAAATCCACAAATAACTTGTCGCTGGGAGTTAACCTCACTCCAAATCATTTCCATATTAAAGGAGTTCCTGGGAGGCCAGCGTTTCAGACGTGAAGTAGGCAGTCTGATCACAGCTCTGGTGTACTAAGAAAGCTTTCAACCTTCATGGTATACAAGCACTAGTGAAACACTGGGATGAGTGTATTAGTGTAACAGGAGATTATATAGAGAAAAAAACGGGAATTTTTACTCCCATAAATCAAAAGTCCCGGTTTGACTTGAACACCTCTCGTGTGAGAGATTTGACTGCGGTGAAAACCCCTCATAATATTTTTATTATACAATTATAAACCAGCTATTGTGATATTGGGTTCACTGTTTAAATGTATTTCTTACATTATTATTTATATGATACAGTGATTAGATTTGCGTTCACATTATTTATAAGAGCGGTACCTTAAGAATTAAAGAATTATGAATTCCTCATGTAAAATGTTAACATTTAAGAATCAGTGTTGTAGAGAATAGCTGAAAATTTGTTAAAGGATACGGCGCTAAGAGAGAAAAAACTTGCCTTGTAATTGTAATTTTTAAAATTATTGATATGCACTTTAACACTGTGTCCTGGGACGGAGGGAAACTGACCTCGGCTGATTAACAGACTGGCATAAAAATAATATAGTGTGTTTGTGTGTGTTCATATATATCATTATTAATTAACTAGCTAGATAGCTAAAAAACTAAATACATAATATATAAATATATAAACCAATGAATTAGTACATAACTAAGGCAATCTGTAAATCAATCTTTATGAGTCACTGATTGATGAACTCATTATGTCGTTGCTAGAAGCAGATTTTCTGTTATTTAAAGTCGAAAATAAAACCCTTTATTAAATCTTTTGAAAAAGTTGTTTTTATACAACCTTTAATTGTCATTTTATTGTGTAACAGCATGCATAATGATCCACTTAAGCTCCGGACTCACTACGGTTATGAGAAATGACAAACTACTTCACTTTACTTTTACATGCATTAATTACTCGATACACTATTAATTACAGATTAAACCCAACAGCAAGTGAAGTACCTGCACGAAGATGGGGAATATGAGAACTTTGGGTGCCACCTTGACATAGGCCCCGTAGTTGGCGTGAGATCTGACAATGGTGCAGTTCTGGTAGTTGGCGAAGTTGGAGCTGGGCTGGTAGCTTGTGGCACTTGATTTGGATTTGTTGCCTGAACGGCGCAGGAAGCTGGTTCTGCTTCCCAGGCTGGGCGCGGCATGGGGCTGGGGCGTGCTGGCATTTCCCGGGGGTGAGTACATCCATCCAGCTGAAGAGGCACATTGAGGAACAACAGTGTACTGGTCATGGCTATAGTTATGCTAATGACACTATATGGAACTGATATGGCAATTGTATCTTGTAATTCATTGACAATGCATTTTTCATGTATATTGTACTGGGAAATGACAGATTATATACCGTATATGTGACCCCCTCTTATCACAACAGGTACAAAGTCACATTTTGTATGATTTAAGATGAGCATATTTGCAGATTCCTGGTTCAATAAGCTCCATTCTGATATCAGGTTTATTTAAGAATCATGTTCGGTTCCTGAAATATGGCCAGTGCAAGTTGGTTTAAAAAATTCTTCTTTAGAAATCCTATTTTTGGAATATTTAAATGAGGATTCTGTGACGTAGTAAAAAAGATGGAACGCTCAGACTCATCGTGACACCAGGATTTCCCAACAACAGAGAATTATTGCTTCATGGGCATAATACAGTATGTCTGAAGTTCTGTCTAATTTATTCACAGGATAGACAGAGTATTTACAATTTTTCAGTCACATGCCTTGTGCATCTGTTACCAACGTACCAAGGTGATTAGCATGTTGCAGATAGAACAAAGAGAATTTGTCATATGGAGACTCGGAGACAGTCGGAAACGAAAGCACATCAGCGTGTTCCTATTAGGCGAAAGGATTTCAGCAGGCTATAGGAAGTATTACCATATAAGGAATGCGGAAGCGCAGCGAGTGGGGTGTTTTATATGTATGTACTGTCTATTTGACATAGAACAAAAAGATATGTAAGAGATAGAGGAGTGGGAAAGTTGGCGAAATATCCGAAAACTTTACAGTGATTTTATAGCAACCACAAAAAAAGCAATATAACAAATATTTTGAAGAATCAGTAAGATAAGGTATTTATCAATTGATTTTTTATGAAATTGACAATTTGATGTTTTTGCACTCTGTTGGCCATTAATACCACTTGATATGGCAGTTCACAAATTATATGCATACTGTATATACTATAGTAATAATAATAATAATAATAATAATAATAATAATAATACTTACCCAAAGAACTAGGATTGTCTCCATATACTTGTGTCAGGATCTGTGAGAGAGATCAGATCAGTGACGTCAGACATGATTCAATACTTTTAAAGAAATTGATCAATGATTGTAACAGCTCTTGATAAGGCTTGGTAAAGTGAACAGCAGGAGCATATGTGATGTCTTAGATTTCTTTCAGATCACATATCCATACAATAATTGCATACGAACTGTAACTCCGGCGCAGTCCCCATTGCGTCCCTGCATATTAACTCTCCACTGGCTTCAGGTTAGCACACAAGCACATATGATTTGACACATTGGGGACTTGGAGCACGCCAGACTTCAACTCCATGACTCAATCATGAGTCACTTTAATGGCCTCTTTGAATGACACCATTGTTAGGCATGAAGGTGATTTTCTCCTTCAACCTCACTGTCTCTTAATGTCAATGTGTGATGTGAATGACGTTGTTTCCCAGGGTGAACTTTTGAAGAAATGAATTTGGGGTCAAAAGTTTGGAAAACCAATCAAACCCATAATCCCTTAAGCGAGCAGATTTCTGTTTTTTCTTTATTGCGGTGGAAATCTTTTTCGACTCTCTTGTGGCTTCCCAAAACAAATGGATTCCGATTGTGGTGGGTTTTTATTGTTCAATTTTCCCAGTACAACAGCACATTCCTGTAGCTTGTGATTCATAGGCAGTATTGTTTGATGCCATGAGAACACTATCAGATTTCTTCTAACAATAGAACAAATTATCTGTTCCGTCATCTGGAATCAATAATGCTTAGCTAGCTCTTTGTAAATACAATGTAAGTGCATATTGTGCAAATAAATTTGTGAAATTTCAGTGTTTGTGCTCGTCTGTTGGTTGCCGTCCGCCACAGCAGACCATCCGAACTTAGCACAGGTTTTTCATGCTGGATGCCCTTCCTGGCGCAACCCTTTCATTTTATCCAGGCTTGGGACTGGCGCTGCATCCAGTGACTGGGGTTTGGGCATTGGGTGGGTATTGAACCCGGGCTTTCCGCTTGGCAGACAAGAAACCTACCCCTGAACCAACAATGCCCTTATTTGTGCTCGTCTGTAATGAACAGAAATTTCTGCTCTCAAATCCTTTGATGCTTTTACAGCAATGTCATAACGAATTGAACAATCCAAAGATCACAGCACTGCTATTACAAATGGCAATAAAATGAAATAGAACGTATGACCGTAGGATTGGTTTTATTTCGTTTTACCATCTCCTGATTCCAGGTTCAAACCTCCAGAGACACACAACAAGATCATCTCACGGTATAACCAGATTCTGACTCTGTGTAAGCTGTCTCTCAACAAACCTGAGCGTTATGGGTCCCTCAGGGCGCTATGGGAAGGAAACGGAGGCTATCAACCTGGCCGCGTGCGTCTCCTGTTAGCAGGCGCGTGTTCTTGTTAAATCGGATTCTATAGAGGTCAACATTTCAAGGCTTGTGCGTCAATTGTTTGGCATTTTATGCCCTTCTGACCTCACTGATCACCTCTTTAAACCCAATCACACACACACACACACACCTAACAACACAAACACAGTGGCACTACAAGTACTCAAAGTCGACTTTCCATTCAATGATTAATTATAGCTATTACACTAACTGAGCAAAATAAATTTAATAAATAAGCTTATTGCACAGAAGATTTTTTCCCCCTGTTATTATACTGTATTAATGCTTTTGTTACACTGCTGATCATTCTCTGAGGTGTATTAGTGTTAAGAATTCTGTTGTAGGATCTGAGATCTGAACTCATAACCTTCTGGCCAGTAATACACAATCATAACCACTGAAAACCAGAAAAGCTCCTATACTATAGACAACCTGTTGTACCTGGCCTCCTGGGTTAACAGGCGAGAGGATGATGTAATTGTCCCCGTTGGACGCTTTGACTCGTGTCCCTCTGAGAGTCTGAGTGTGTGTCCTGCTGCTTGCTTTGCCCTCCTCTCTCCTGTCACCCCATGGCACCCCGGTGCTCCCAACGCCGCCACCACCCCTCGCCCCCTCCGAGTCGTTGAGTAGTATCCTGTGACGGAGGTGCGCGGGCAGAGGGGGCACAGGCGGCGTTTTTTCCGTACGCTTTGGTCTGGGAGGAGAGATGGGAGACTCATAGCTGGGGGTCTTGTACGAATGATGGATCAGACCCTCGTTGCTGGATTTCACGGAGGGTCCGGAACGCCACACCACCACCTTGATTTCACGAGTGCTGCTTCTGCACAGAGATAAAGGTAGTAAACGCTATTATACCACGGCACTGTGAGCGGAGTCTCCGCTCTGATTAGTCATAAGATGAGTGTGTGCGAACTGTTTGTGACATCAGTATCTGAGATCAGTAAATGGCTGCTGCACTTCCAGTGATAGATAATTAGATGCTGTGCGCAAGCCTCTAATTTATAGTTTCGATTTCAGAGCTAGGATTAGTGAAGGTCTTTATCTGTTTAGCTTGTACAGTATGAAAAGAATCATCAGTCTGAACGTGCTGAGCTAGAATCCTGTTTGTTGGTGGCACCCATGCGCTAACGTGGGAATTTAAATGTTTGCAGAAATGACTAACGTCGACAGCTGCTGTTTGTGCCACAAAAGTTTTATAGCTCTTTATTAAAGTTTATGTCGATGATCGCAGTGCATTCGTACATGGTATGCTGACCCTTGTGGAAAGGATTTGCCGCGCTCCAGCCGTGCTTGCTGTTTTTGGTTGATGTGAAATGTGAAATGATTTTTTTGTGTAGTTTGATTTATTTACTGGATTGTTTGTTTTTTGTTCCCTGTGGGTCCATATAAATTTTCCAGTTTGAAGGATATGTTTATACATTTCTTCATTGCTGTACACAAATAATTGTTGAATACTGTAAATGGATTATTTTTTAAGTAAGGGCTGTATATTCTGCTGTATTTTCATTATTTCTTGTTCTGGTGGTGGAGCAGATAACCAGCCTCCCATGTTTATTTTATTTTAGTTGTGCAGTTACAACACATATAATTGTCCATATGGTGAATAAGTGGAAGGAGTCTCCAGTATCAGTCATTTTGTAATAGAAAAGGTAAGTTTTGTGGAATTTTTGCAGTTTCGCAGTTAGAGAATGATCATAACTAGCTGTGATGTTTGTATAAATACACCAACCAGCCGTAACATAAAATCCATCAACATTAAAACCACCTAGGTTTTGGGTTCCCCTTTGTGCCCCCTGGTCGTGGCTCTGGCCCCTCTGGTGTCTGTCACCAGGATGTTGCCAGCTCCATGGATAAGGTTTGTTTATGTGGCGCATCACTGGGTGCTCAACCAGATTGCATTATGGGGAGTTTGGAGGTTGGATTGGTGGACTTGAGCTCTTTGCCTGGTGGGCTCAGTGCGGCTTGGGCTCTGGTGCATTGGGTGTTCTGGTGCCTTTCTTTCTTGGCCAGCAATGATTTTTTTGCAGGGCATGGGTGAACCTTGGGTGCGCATGATCCTATCAACAACTATACTGGTGTATAGTTGGTGATCAGTGTTGTCAACCCTTCTGTAGTCCAACTAAAGACTGTGGAGGCCAATAGTGATCATTGGAGGCCAGTAATGAGGGGAGAACTTTGTGCACACAGACCCCATGGTGGTTATCAAGGCGACAGTGCTAACCACTAAACCGACATGTGTGTTGTTTAATTGAAGAAAAATAAGTGTATGAGAGCAAACTGCACCACACGTCCCTATTGTTAGTTATTTCTCTATAACGGCACACATCCAAGTGATTTATTCTTTTATTTTCTTCTTATAATTTAATTTCTCATGGTTCCTTTCATCTGTTTCAGAAACTAAAAAAGAACGTGGAGAGAACAAGCAAGCACAAAGAAGTGACTCATAGAGTTTGACGATGATCCGAAACGGCTCTTGCCCCAATCCACTGGTGAACCTGCTCCGTATGTATATTTGCGTTCTGGATCCTAAAGCATGATTGACAGCTGGGATAATCTCGTCTGAGAATCAGAATAAAGCACAGGTAAAAACTTTTTTTTTTCCGTCCGCACTGACGTCGACAGTGCTGCAGGGATAAAGAAGATAAACCACTCAATCACACAGTAATATTACACCGCTGTAACAGTGTACTGAATTATAGAGCATTGTGTGGCTCGAAATCTGCTTTAGTTCTGCACTAATGAATCTTCATCGCATACCAAAATAGACGGTGGTGCGCGAGCTCGATATTAAACACACACAAGTTCTGGAAATATTTCATTTGTGTTGATATTGCAACGTTATTTTCCACGTCTTTCCACATTTCTGGTTGTCATCATAAAGTTTATTCAATAACTGACACAAACTTGAACAATTATTCAAAAGCTGTGTTCAAACTCGATCAGAAAAAGTACGAGTAAATATTAATATCCATGCATACAAGTGTATAATGAACTCTATACTGAAAATACACTTACTCAAAAAAAGTGTAGGAACAATGGAACAAGTTGCAGCTTTTAGTTTCACAATTTTTAGAACGGGTTAAATTTTTTTTAGGTCAAAATTGGTTAAAATTTCAGCACATCAAGTTCATCTTCTCAACTATCAGTTCCTTCCATGTTTATGGAGTAAAGTCAGATGAACACAGCCGCTCTCGCAGTGAACAGTGTAAAGTCCTCCTTCTCTACTTTTATAGCAGCACTGACTTTAAAGAAGTTAATATACAGACATGGTTCAGACAAAAAGTGTGCAAATTGCTACTGTAGATGTCCACAGAATGGCTACGCTACTCGTTATTCTCAGCTGGCTAGCTCGTTATTTATGCTACTTGTACTGTAATTGCTTTTTGGCTAGCATGTTGCTAACACTACTTTCTATTGTCAGCTGGATAGTTTGATTCAAGCACTACTCTCTATTATCTTCTAGCTAGCTAGCGATTTTTCTCCCTAATTTAGTCGTGTCCAATTCCTTCCCGTCACTAGGGGGCTCCACATTAAGGCTACTACTATCACTCAGTCGGGAGGCCAGAACCATGTGACGCCAGCCGAGCGGATCTTTTCGAACTGCTCGCTCACACACCGCTGGGGGCGGAGTAACACACTCGGAGGACAGCGCTATCCGTTCCTTCCGTTAGCGTGACCTCACAGACGCCGCTGATTGGCTGTAGAGCCGTGATTAATGTGGGAGCACTAAGTAGCTCTCATCCCTCCCCTCTGAGAGAGCTAGACCTCTGGCTGCGAGAGGTTACAGCACCACCCGGGAATCGAACTATTTTTAACGTCTTGAGATGGAAAATGACGTCATATTATATGATTATCATAGTATCAAATTGCAAATTACTGCATAAACAGCATCACAAAGGCAGCACACAACAAATGAAAGCTAATTTAAAGGGACTTTTAACGACCACTAAAGACTTATCAGTCTCTTCGATGTTTGGGTTAAATACCATAAAAAAATTATAGCATTTAGTTAGTAACCTAGTAACCCAGTATAAGGATCTATCCAATAATGGAAACTTCAAAGCACTTCTGTAAGTCGCTTTGGATAAGAGCGTCTGCCAAATACCTAAATGTAAATGTAAAGTCAATTTGACTACTTTCCGAAGCATGTTCAAGTCAATCCAGGACTCTCGTTAACCAGATTTGTTCAATATCCTAACCCAAGGGCCCTTTAGGTGTACATAGAAAAATCCATAGACCACTTCTGCATTTATTTAAAATGTAATCCTTATAATACTTATTTTAACAAAAGAGGGGCATTCAGGTCAAACCGGGACTTGTGATGAAATTCCTGGTGAATGAAGGCGTAACTTTGTCACACACACTCGCACCGCGACCGGCACTAGGACCCGGAAGTAGTCAGGTCGCTAAACAGGAAGCATAAAAGGAGTAAACAAACCACGGCACATCGCTCAGTCATTGAGTTCGCCCATGTCGGTTCAGGCTGTTCGTCCATCATTTCGTGAGTACTCACTTTCTTGGGTTATCTTTCTGATTCGAGTGTGTGTTTATAGGACGCGGGTTAAATTTGTGTTTTTCCCTTGCTCCCCTTTCGTGAGAGTCCTTAGACTAAATCGCGTGGTTATCCTGCCTATTCGCTTGCTACCGCATTTGGGTTTACCATCCACGCTACAAAGGGCTAATCGCTAAAGCTACGTCTTCTGGGCAACTCAGGTTAGTTCTCTGACAAACTTGTTGTTAACTTGTGGAAGAAAGAGATGCATCCCCATGTCTGTGGGACCTGTACACGCAGTCATTCACCAACATCATTACATTACAGGAACTTGTCTGGAATTTATTGCCACGACCCCCCCCCGTACATGACTTCTCTCCGAGCCATTTCCACATGTTTGGAGTTCCTGGGAGGCCAGTGTTTTAGACAGAACTCAGACAGACAGTCTGATCATGGCTCCAGGCATACTAAGAAAACTTTCTACCAAGCACTAGTGAAACACTGGGATAAGTGCGTTAATGTAGCAGGGGATTATATAGAGAAATAAAGGGAGGTTTTACTCTCATAACTGTATTCTGTTACTCTGTACAATCAAAAGTCCTGGTTTGACTTGAACATTTTTCAATCTAGTATTTCCTGTTAAATGACTGCGATAAACTGAATATAAGATTTTTAAACATTTTTTGATTTTGAATTTGAAAACAATTAAATTCTACATTAAAGTTGTCTTTTGTTAGACAAATTAGCAAAATTATCTGCCAATAGTGACAGACATGATCAGATTATTAGAACGTTTTTGTTAAATCAGATTATTAAGATGCCTCTGAAATTGAGTGAATTTTCTTCCGAGTGAAATTATCTGCTGTTAGAACAAGATAAACGTTTGAAAGGTGTGAGCTGTACTACCTGATGGCATGGGCGAGATCTGCACACTTCCACTGCTCCACAGACTGACCATTCAACTGCAGCACAGTATCCAGCTGTCTAAGGCCAGCCAGATCTGCAGGACCACCTGAACACACACACACACACATTTACAAATTCTATAGGTCTATCTATCACTACGCACCCACACATTTTCTTTAAACCAATGCATTGTAGACATATAGACTCCGGAGCAGCATGAGTCAGTTAAACTGTGTGTGTGTGTGTGTGTGTGTGTGTGTGTGTGTGTGTGTGTGTGTGTGTGTGTGAAGCGAGGTCCTTGCCTGGATCGACAGCTTGGACTCGTACAGGTGAGTCAGAGCAGATGGTGAACCCATAGCCGTCCTTTCCTCGAAGGATGGTCACCTAGACCACACACACACACACACACATACACACATTATTAATATTCAGTACTGCCACCTCATGGATATCTGAGGGTTTGACACCTCAGTACCCAACTAATAACAATGGGATCAACACACATAAAACACACATGTACTCACACATACGCCCTCAAACAACACACACACACACACACACACAGAGGTCACAAAAACTATCGCAAAAATATTGCAAACACAAGGCACAATGTACACACAATACACTGAGCTGCAGGCTTAAGCTTCTGTTGCATAAGTCATAATCATATGCCTCCCACACACACACACACACACACACACACACACACAAAAGAAAGGAGTGGGACAGGAAAAAAGTAATATAAAGTATGTTGAGGCTTGCGTTCATTCTCCATTTGTTTGTCTCGTACTTATACACTATAGAATATTAAAGAACTGTAATATATAAAAAAGAAATTAATACGTGTCCCAAAAAAAAGTCCTTTTTTTTGCATCTGAAATATCATCTGCAGTATCACTTAATACTACGGTCCCTCACATTGCTCACTCTGTCTCACGACTTGCTTTCAACCTTCCTAAGTTCTCCCACACCACCCCACTTCTCCGCTCCCTGCACTGGCCTCCCGCAGCTGCCCACATCAAATTCACACCACTGCTGTTTAGCCTACGAAGCTAAAAACGTCCCAGCACCCACATACGGTACCTCTCAGCTCTAATCACACCCGGCACCGCACCGCACCGCACCACGTCCCCTCCCTTCCTCCAGAACTGCTCGGCTGCTCCCACCATCTCTCAGAGATTGAGGAGGTCACGCATCTAGACTGTTCTCTGTCCGGACTCCTGGGTAGGGGAATGAAGATCTGTCTCTAGATGTCCAAACAGCTGAGTCCCTGGGAATCTTTAAGCAACGACTAAAGACCTGTCTGTTTCTTAGGTATTTGGGTTAACAACCTCAACACCCCCCCAAAAAAAATCTTTTTAAACAGTGTTTAAGTGATGGTACTTAGTTAGTAGCATAGTGAACCACTCTAAGAATATATTTTATGATGGAAACTTTAAAGAGATTATATAAGAAATTTTAGATAAGAGATAAGAGTGTCTACCAAATGCCTTAATGTAAATGTACTAACATTTTGAAAATTGCTTGGAACTTATATGCAAAAGCAAACAAAAGACAATAAACACAAATCAAATAAGGATTTACTTTGGATTTTTTTGTGGTTTGCTTGTACAATTTTGAGTTTTGCAATAAAACATTTCATAACATAAGGCCATTAGGTTGTTGGAGATACGATGGACGTAGGGTTAGGGTTTAGGGATTTGGGTTAATATTGTGGTTACAGTTAATGTTAAAGTCAGGGTTAGGGGGTAGGGTAAAGAGTTAACATTTAGGTATTAAAGTTAGGGTTCAAGATTAGGGTTAGAGGTTAAGGGTAGAAATAGGGATTTATGGTCTGGGGTCAGGGTTAGGGTTACTGTAGATGACTGAGGTCAGGGGTTTAGAGGTTGGGGAAGGTGTATGGATTACAAAATAAGGGTGTGGTTAGGGGGTTGAGGTTAGAGGTTAGAGTCAGGGAATTTAAGTTTGGGTTTTGGGTTAGGGTTAGATAACTCAGGTTAGAGGTTTAAAGGTTGGTGGTTTGGGTAAAGAGTTGGGGAAGGGCAAGAGTTTGAGGATTGAGGTTAGGCGTAAGGTCAGGGGTTAGGGGATTTAGGTTATGGGGTTAAGTGTAGGGTGAGGGGCTTAAGGTTAGTGGTTAAGGGTAGCATTAGGGGATTAAGTTTAGGGGTAGGATTAGGGGATTAAGGTTAGGGGTTAAGTGTAGGATGAAGGGCTTGAGGTTAGGGGTTGGGATGGGGTTAGAGGATTGAGGTTAGGGGTTAAGTGTAAGGTAAGGGGCTTCAGGTTAGGAGTTAAGGGTAGAATTAGGGGATTAAGTGTGGGATTAGGGGATGGGGTTAGAGGATCGATGTTGGGGGTTAGGGTTACTTCTGGAAAGTTTATTGCATTCAGAATCAAGTTACACACGAACATAAGTGGATTTCCTTGGCTCGCTGTTTAGATGATTACAATTACTAGTCCAAACTATCCTTTTTAAGTTTTGCAACTAAGTTTATATTAGGAAGTTGAGGTTAGGGGTTAGAGGGCTGAGGTTAAGGGTTAGTTATTAGGTTTGGGTTTGGATTAGTGTTAGGAGTTAGAGGCTGGGCGTTAGAGGTAAGGGTTAGAGCTAGAGGTTAGGAACTAGGGTATGTGGGTTAGGGGTTAGAAATTAAGCTACGCACACACTTGAGTACGTCCTTTCCTTGCTGTTCAGATGATTAGAATCACCAGTGTGTATTTCACACCTCTAGTAGAAATCAATAACTACACACAACTCCAGTGAAGGAGCAGAAAGTTCCCCATGTAATACGATGCGTATATTTATTTATAGATGCGTCATCACACTGCATCATGCTGGTGTGTTAACAAATATTGCAATATTTATATGTAATATCAAACTATGAAAAGAGTTTTTTTTTTTTCACTTTTTCCATTTAGTACATTACTGGATAGAGACGGGGAAATATCTGACCCAGAAAATATGGTACACAGAGAGAGAGAGAGTCAGGAAGACGAGAGATTTGCATGGAAATCTGATGAGGAAATGCGTACGCTCTCACACACACACACACACACACATATATATATATATTCAAATAATGTCATTATGAGTGCCAAAACTAACAGTCTGCCTCAATACAAGTGAATCATTTCCAGCTGATCTGCTGAGCTGGGACATTGTTCTACACCACGGCAGAAAGGCGAGCTGTTATGTAAGAAATAAAAACAAAGTGTGCGTGCTCTGCAAGCGTAATATTAACTGATTTTATAATGACAGTGCTTGTCATTGTCTGGATCCTGATTGGTCAGGAGGGGGTAATATTTCAGTTTATAGTATAAATGTTCTGTAAGGAGAGGAAAACACTCCAGGATGTGCTGTTTCTCCGGAAAATTATCACCTTCCGGGTGTCAGCAGTAACTCAGCTTTATTACACCGCTGTGTTTTTGATTGTTTTCCTATAACAGCAGTGTTTTATTGAAGATATTACACCAATATACAGTATCGTGCATACGACAGGCACGTGTGCGGAGAAGTAGTGTGTTGGAGCGACAGTTTAGAGAGTCCACTTACTGTAGTGTGTGCATGTGGCTGTTCTCAAGACGAAGCTACAGTTCGAGATTAGCCTGACAGATCGGATGACGGGAAGAAAAAAAAGGCCTAAACAAAGACGCGGGAACAGTTGGAGACAGACGGAGAAAGGTTAGAGAAATGTCAGGAGGACATCAGAGAAATAGTAACGGAAAAAGAATTAATAAGAGGAGGAAGGGAAAATAAGATGCAAAGGAAAGGATTAAAGAGGGAGACAGAGACGGTCTCTAGTGATGCACAAGAAGTAGACGGAGGAAATTAAACATGGATCAGACATAAACCTCACACTCCAATATACACACACAACCTGGAGAAGTGGATTATTTTCTTATTCTGAGACGTATTCCTCTGATATCTTGTTGTTCTTTATTGAACAGTGACATTTACTTTTTATCCGTTCATAGTTGCATAATAACGTTCCGCGGCATCCGAGAGACAAGTAACGTCCTGAAGACCCTCTGAAAATATGAAATGAACATCTGCTTATGCAAATCTTCATCATATACCTGTATTATTACTATATAAATGATAAAGATTTAAAGAAAAAGCATGTATTTATTTACTTATACCGCTGTCAGAGTTCAAACCTTCTGACCAATCAGAATCGAGCGTTCAGTTGTGCTGAGTTATGAGAGCACGGAGTAACTGAAAAAATAAATAAATTAAAAAGTAGTGTGTTTTCAGTGATGAGGCAAGCGTAGTACAGTTTTTGCTTTACTGAGTGAACACACACACACACACACACACAGAGCCAGGTTCACTCATGCCTGATGCTCAAATTAAGGCCAGTGGACATGAGAGTCATGGTGAACATACAGTACTCCTCACACACACGGGAGGAGACGGTGCGAGTGTCACGGTGTGTGAAGGCATGTCCATGAGTGTGTTATAGCACACGGGTTAAATCGTGCATTAACTCGGTGTGGTTGTACGATCGATAAGTGTGAGTGTGTTCATGTGTGTCAATCTGTTCGCTTGCTTTCTCATGCTTCTGCATAAATAATTCATGGTTTAAAAAATTCCACATCCTTCATTTCCTCTTTCTTTCTCTATCTATCTGTCTTTTTTCATTGATCTTTTGGTCTGTTTATCGCACAGCACACACTCATGGACAATTTCTTGAATTCGCAGGAATCTACCATTAAGACGATGCACGAGATGTAAGAAGACACACTCTGCTGTTATACGAAAAGAATCAACGCCAACTTGGTGTGATGTCATACGCCATATCACGATGCTTCATTTATTATTGAACGTCACGTTACATGATTAATGGTGTATAGTTGTGGAGCGTCCATAAGACAAGTTAGTTCCTGTTCTCATTTAAGTAATATCCGTGATAAATCGACATTCCTGCACTTATGTCTCTCTCTATCTATCTATCTATCTTTTATTCTATTAGTGTAAAACTAGAACGCTTACGGTTGTGTAGACTTTACAAATCACTGTGAGTGTTCCACAGCACTGAAACCTTCACTCTGTAAATGTTAAACAAACAAGGTCTTTACAAAAAAAAAGACTTCAAGCACAGTACGGTGATGAGACTCATAGCCGCAGTAAAACATTTGTTCGGTGCAAATATTTAAAAGAAGGCCAGACGTCCATGAATGACGATCCCAGTCCGAGGTGGCTCAGAGCTCACTGTAGTCTGTAGGAGCTGTACACACAATCATTCACCAACATCACTTGCACTTTACAGGAACCTAGTTAGGTTCTGTCCTGACCTCGCTCCAAGCCATTTCCACACGTTTGGTTTATTACAGGAGTTCCTGGGAGGCCAGTGTTTAAGGCATGAAGCAGAAAACTTTCTACCTTGATGGTGTCCAAGCACTAGTGGAACGCTGGGGTAAGTGCATTAGTGTAGCAGGAGATTATAGAGAGAAATGAAGGGAGTGTTTACTCTCATAACTAATATTTGAGTCAAACCGGGGCTTTTAATTGTGCAGGACAAACGCCCCTCGAGTATTAAAAATGACACATTCTTTCTTTAAAAGCAACCTTTTATCTGTTTATCTGAAGCTTCCCCTTGAATGAGCTGTTCCTATAGAAACTATGACGTATTAGAACAAACGTGATAATGTTACTGATTTTCAGGTTATTCTTTCAGAATCTATCTATCTATCTATCTGTCTATCTGTCTGTTTCTCTTGTACACTCTGTGCCTCTTAGACCTTCGCATATTTCATCTCAACTGATCAACTGTGACAAATTATTTCTCAGGCTCTCTATGTCTCCTTATCTGATTATAAATCTCACTAAATCAATTAATCAATCTATCTATCTATCTATCTATCTATCTATCTATTCATCAATCTATCTATCTATCTATCTATCTATCTATCTATTCATCTATCTATCTATCTTTATCGTCTGTCTGTCTGTCTGTCTGTCTGTCTGTCTGCATATTTAATCTAAATCTGTTTGTACTTTCATAATTTCTCTATCTCTCTCTCTCTCTCTCTTGCTGTCTCTTATCCTAATCTAAGTATGTCTGTTTGTCCTTCTGTCCATTTATCTGACTATCTGTCAGACACAGTTCACACTTTCTCTCTGTCTATTCAATGCATATTTTGTCCATCTGTCTGTTTGTCTGTTTATCTGTCTATCTGCAATATCTTAATCTAAATCTGTTTGTCATTTTGTTAATTTCTCTGTCTCTCTGTCTCCCTTTCTCTTATCTAAATCCAAGTCTGTTTGTCCTTCTGTCCATTTCATCTGACTGATCTGTTTGTCTTTCGCACTTTCTCTCTGTCTTATCTCGTGCATATTTTGTCTGCCTGTCTGTCTGTCTGTCTTATTAGTTTTTGGGTTTTTCTTTCCCAGCTCAAAAGCTTTTATATTCAGAATGTCTGTTTCACTGGAAACTTTGCGTAACTACTGTATCTATCTGTGTATCCTTGTCTGTCTGTCCATCTAAATAGCTGTCTGTGATATACCTCTGCATTCCTGTCTTTCTGTCTGTATGACTATCCATTAGTCTCACTATCTGTCTGTTTTTTTTTTTGCTCTCTCTCTCTGTCAGTCTCTCTATCCGTCTCTGTTTCTCCCCCTCTCCCTTTTCTGTACACTAACCTGAGGTAGTGCGCAGTCGATGCAGACTCTACACAGCCCGTGGATGGTGTGCAGCATCACTCACACGGTGTCGGCCCTCAGCAGTGCCTGATGAGCATTAGTGAGGGGACGAGGCGAGACCGGCGTTCAGATCAGCAGCTCCTGCGGCAGCAGCTCCAGCTAATCTGCCCTTGGCCAAAAGTGTTCATGCGAGCCCAATTTGGGAAAAGAATAGCAGGAAGTGGCCCCTGCACCTCACACACACACACACACACACACACACACACACCCCTCCGACCTGCCCTCAAGCCTTATCCAGAGAACACACCTACCCTCGTTAGACAAGCGAACGAGGACTTGGACTTCCTGTCCACTCTTTGGGTGATTTTATTATCTACTAATGTTTTTGCAGTATAGGAAAGCTCAAATATTGTTTTGTTTTGTTTTGTTTTTTGGGAGGATATTAATAACTCTCTCAAAAGTTGCTTTTAGGATCTGAAATAAAAGCTTCATAGTAATGACAAACTTTTGTATTAAAAAAAAAGTTATATTAATATTTACTTTGGGAAAGTTGCACATACTGTATACAGAGTTGAGTTGTGAACCGAGCTCCTCTATTCACAGGATTAAAACTCTTAAGACAGCTTCTCTGGATTTCATTCTCTACTACTACTCAATCCTGCTCCTTACTCGAGTGGACATCGACATTAAAGTTCAACAAAAATAAATTCAAAACTTTTGAAATGCTCATAATTCTTACTCACTCACTCATTATACTGTATATATTCAGGATCTCAGGAGACTTCAGGCATGAGGCACGGGATGCCCTTGGACAGGATGCCAATCCATGACAGGGCACACACACACACTCTCACACACTACAGGCAATTTGGGAACACTAATTAGACTAATCTGCATGTCTTTGGACTGTGGGAGGAAACCGGAGAACATGCAAACTCCATGCACACAGGCCCCGAGGTGGGAATCGAACTCTCCACCCTGGAGGTGCGAGGCCGATCTGGTATCCACAACGCCACCATTCCACCATGCTTAGGTCTAAATACTGATATGCACTACATCCTCATAACTCATGTCTGACCAAATACCCATGAATAATTAATATGCAATTGAATAATTTGCAAGCGTATCACATCCCAAGGGAGAACTGTATAAGAAACTTTTAGCCATGATTGTGTCCAAGGGGTTTGATTTAAGTTTAATCCCTGATCCTTCAGTTTTATCTCCAGATCCATGCGCTCAGTACCAATAAGAGATTTTACTATGGTACAGTATATACTATAGATGACTATAGTTAACTAAAGCACATACTGTACCATAGTATCACCAGGTACTATCAGTAGGTACTGTGCCACTTCACTGGGTACCATGGTTGCACTATGGTACTGTATATGCAGTACCACCCTACGCTGGCCGCCGCAGAGTCTACCAAAGTTCCAAAATTATATTCATACTAATATAATATAATCATACACACTGTACCGTATTAGATGTGTAAGTTCAACCTAGTGCTGTGGTATAGTCAAGGCAGTACCATATCATTGTATGTAATATCACAATCTTCAAGATACACTATGGTATTTAATTAATGTTAATTAATGTTATGATTCCGTCACATATCGCAATTCTATTTTGTGGCAATCCATGTACAGTATCATGTTTTAATTTATATATGTAATCATTTGCGATGTTGCAGATCCGCTTTAATCCTACAGGTTGCACGCTCCACATTATTCACATACTGGCAGGCAGTTTGTGGTAGGAGCAAAGTTGTAAAAATAAAATAAAATGCTTGCTACAATAAGTTTGTTTAGAACTGCAACAAAATTTGAAAAAAATTGACATCGGGCTCATGAAATTTATAAAATCATTAATATCGCTACCTAGATATTGTGATAATATCGTATCGATTGTTCGCTGGTGATTCCCGTCTCTACTGGTAGATATTCCTTAGTACCATACTACTGTACATAGTACAGAACTGTGTACCATACATACAGTACTATAGTACTATTATATCGATGTATGGCGATACGGAAGTTTAGCACTGTCGCCTTGTGAACACCTCCAGGGTCTTTGCTCGATTCCCGTTTCGGGTCTGCGTGAATGGTGGGTTTTCTCCGGGTACTCCGGATTCCTCTCAAAGTCCAAAGACATGCATAACTAGGCAATTTAATTACCCGTAGTGTGAGTGAATGTTGACCGGCGGTCCTACCGTGGTTGTAAAAATGGGAGTAAATACAAAGGTCACCATTGGCCTTCACAGTCCCTAGTTGGACTACAGAGGCTTCTAGGCTTGGTAGGCCCATGTTCCACAGGCTGCTACGTGTACTACTTCAGCAAATAAGCACCATGGTACTGTTAAAAATACATTTAAGGCATTTGACAAACGCCCTTATCCGGAGTAACCATATCTCATTATACATCTGAGCAGTTAAGGTATAAGGGTCTTGTTCAGGGGCCCAGCAGTGGCAACTTGGTGGTACTGAGGTTCGAAATTTTGACCTTTTGACCAGTAGTCCAACACCTTACCCACTGAGCTACCCCAGTCCCTAGTGAAATACCATAGTTCTATAAACCTTAGTGATGGTAGTCTGATGGTTCCTGTGCCATGGTAGAAGTTCTTATGATTATTCAAGATGGATCTTTAAAGTTTGCATTTTGGTCGAGAAATATTCCAGAAATATTTCATTATCTAGAACTGATTTTTCCTCAAACAACACTTCAACTGGCTCTCTGACAAAAAAAAAAGTCAGTCCCACATTTTTGACATTTCTCTCGTCCTTTCTTTCTGTCCCTCAATTCTTTTTCTGTTTATACTTGCTATGTACAGAAGCTCAGAAGCCTTCACACACAAACACACACACACACACACACACACACACACCCACATACACAAACATTCTTTCTCTCTTCTCATTCAGCCTTGTGTTTGACATCCAGACACACGAAGGAAGAGTCTCGCAAGCCGACTTCAAACACAGAGTGTGTCCTGGAAACCATCAGCCCTCTGGAGCCAATCTGGGACTCTTACAGGGCGAGTAACTTTTAAAACAAGCAAAACGCTGTGATGTTATTGATGTGGGAAAACCGAGAACCGCGCGTTTCCACAGTAGAAGCATATTCGGAGCGTTTGCAATATTTATGGACGCCGGCCTAAAACTATTTACTCAGCAACAAGATCAAGCGGACTGCTAAGTACCTGATAATGTGCGACTTCTGTATCTGAACCAACAACATACTGAATCCGTTACGTCGTTTTTATCATGCGGCATGACATTTACACTTTAAGTGTCCAAATTACAAAGCTTTTGGCACACGTTGGACAATGAAAACCTCTCACAAATCTGGCGAGCATGCAATATTTAAGCACCAAGTGTGTTTTTCTTTCTTATGCATACTTTAAGCTCTTTCGTTCTTGTAAAAATTCTTTATTTATTTATTGAAACATGCAATAATATTTGAGGAAGCTGAGTGAAATATGGAAGTATTCTGAGAAACTATGCTGACAATGTTAAAGTTTTTTGAACGCCTGCTTTGCTTACGCCCAAAAATTCTCGAAAAGATTAACTTATATTCCTTAGCAGAAAACTTAATAATAAACAAATTAAAAGAGTTTGGTTATTCAACAAAACAAAATATTTCTATAAGGACATTTTTCTTCTAACATTTAGAGAAGGAGTCTACAATGTTAGAATTTTTTATACAGGCATTATTACGTTCTCAGTCACAGTTACCGGATTAGCCGTAAATGAGAAAAGAACCAGGAACATTAAATCTGACTATAAATTCAAATTTCACATACTGTAAACACAAATCACAACATCATGCTTGATTCGTTTCCTATAGCGGCACACCCTGAACAGTATTCTTTCTAAAACGTTAACTTTACAGCATTACGCCATCACCATCCGGCAGCATCATGTTTTTTTTTTCCTGTTTATAGAAACCCATTGAGCAGCATCAGCCTGGCACCGAACCCTATTCAAGCGCTCCTTTTCCTCCTTTTTTATTGTCTATTCATAGAAATCGAGAAAAAAACGAGGGAGGAGGGTGGCCTTTAACGAGACCCGGCGTGAAAGAAGAGCCCCGAAGCTCTCAAAAGCCTGGCAGAAGGAGGGATCGGACACAGCCTTGAGCTCGCCTTTCTTTAGTCGGGTGATCCACAGACCCTTGTTTTTTTGTCAAGCGGAGACCCTGTGAAAAGGAGCGAGTCTATAAAGCTGACCTAAATAGAAGAGCAAATCAAAGCGGAGACAAGTTCCACTTCACTAAACCATGCAAGCTGCCACCGAGAACCATTACAGGCTGACTCATTATAGAGAGAGTGACGTTAAAATAGGGGGGGAAAAACAGGCATGAATATGTTATGAATCCAGAATTAAGCTGGATTTTAACCACAGAGTTGCTGTATTTTAATTATTTATGGTAATTTAAAATATGACATCTCTTTAGCAACTCAGGAAACAGCGCGCTTTTAAAGTTGCATTGTGTTAGCATGCGTTGTGCTACGAAACAGCAAGTTAGCTTGTTTCCCACCTCAGCTGGTCAGGTTTAATGGCTTTAAAGGGCTTTCAGATACTTAGAGACTGGTTCTAAAAAGGCAGATTGGGTCTAGCTGGTCTTAGCTAGTCAAACTGGTTCTAACAAACCAGAACCAACTGGTTCCAGTAGGTGGGACTGAGGAAGACTGTTTCTGGGTCAATCTGTTCACGCTGGTTCTGTTTATAACTAGTCATGTTGGTTCTAACCTGTTGGGTTGGTTCTAACTGGTCATGTTGGTCCTAGCTGGTCAGGCTGATCAGAGCTCATCCTTGTGGTTTTAACTTGTCAGATCAGTTCCATGGGGTCATGTTGGATCTCAGGCAGGTTGGTTCTATCTGGTCATGCAGACTCTAGTGGCTCATGCTGATTGTAACTGGTCAGACTGGTTTTACCTTGTCATGCTGGTTCTAACCAGAAAGGTTGGTTCCAACCAGGCAGAATGATAATGCTGGTTCTAGCCGAACAGGCTGATACTAACTGGTCAGACTGGTTCTATCTGGTCATGCTGGTTCTTAAAAAAGGCTGTTTATAAATAGTCATGTTGGTTTTAACCAGTCTGGTTGGTTCTAAATGTTCATGCTGGTTCTAGCTGGTCAGGCTGATCAAAGCTCATTATTGTAGTTTTAACTGGTCAGAGCAGTTCTAATTGTTGGTTCTGATTGGTTGGACTGGCTCTAGTGCTTCATGCTGATTCTAACTGGCCAGACTGTTTTTATCTAATCATATTGGTTCCAACCAGGCAGACTGTTTCTGAATGGTCAACCGGTCATGCTGGTCGTAAGTGGTAAGCCTGGTTCTATCTGGTCATGCTGGTCTTCTTATCTTGTCTTCTTGATGTTTACAGTCAGTTGGCATTCACAATGTTGCATTACCGCCACCTTCTGGTCTTGATCTCCCTCATCTTCCTTTAAGATTGTGACATCCAGGCCATGTTGTTACTGAAGAAGGCTGTTCTGGTCCTGCTGGTTCTAATCAGTCAGGATGGTTCTAACTGGTCATTCCAGTTCTAGCTGGTCAGGCGGATTATAGCTGGTTATTGTGGTTTTAATTGGTCAGACCTGGTTATGTTGGTTCTCCGGCAGGCTGGGTCTATCTGGTCATTCAGGTTGTAAGTGGTCGCACTGGCTCTAGCGGCTCATGCTGATTCCAACTGGTCAGAGTGGTTCTTTATGGTCATGCTGGCTCTCAAACAGACTGTTTACAACTAGTCATGCTGGTTCTAACCAGTCAGGCTGGTCATGATGGTTCTATCTTATCAGGTTTATAGTATGTTAGCTGATCATGATGGTTCTAACCAGACAGTCAAGTTCTAGTTAGTCAGGATGGATCAGACTGGCTTCAGCTCATCAGGTTTAATGATTTATCTGGGTTTTGTTCACCTCAAGCTTGTTCTAGCTAGTCAGGATGGTTTTCCTTGCTCAGGTTTGAGCAGTAACTGTAGGTCCATGTTATGAAGGGAAAACTAGCACTTCAGATTTTAATATCTCTGAAATGCTATCACTTTGATATAAATATATAGCTTTAAAAAATAAATAGGCAGATCTCGCTCTATGTTAGGAGAAGATTTAGCTCGTTAAAAGATGATTCAAGATTAATCAAGATGTACCCATCTAACAATTTCCATTACAAGGTTTGGTTGTGTTTTGGCCCTGGCTACAGATTACTATGGTCACCTCTGACTAATTCACAGCCATGTGCAGTCTCCTGCCACATCTAGAAGAGTGTGTAAACTGAAATGAACATTGTCATGAGGCCTGCGCTATTAAAATGTCATAACACACACTGCTACGGTTTTATACCGTGAGTGCTTCAAATATTTCAACCACTTTGTACACTTTAACTTTAGTCCAAAACAGAGCACAGAACTACAGATCTGCAGACAGTCACAAGAACTAAGGAATTTAAATCAAAGTTTACTGACTTATTTTTTTAGTTAAAACAATGACCAAGTGAATTATTATACTATTAATACTACATTATTATTAAGTATTAATCCTTAATTTAAATTTTGAAGACTCTGAGACTCTGCCACTCCATGCCATGTAGTTAGAGCTCATAAAGCTTCCAGATGGGGGGTGAAGCCTATTTATAAAAGAAACTTTAAAGGTCTTTTGAAGTGGCTTCTTAGCTTTTTATTTCATGTTGAAGTACAGCACTGTGCAAAAGCCTTGAGCACCCTTCATTTCTTCATATTTTGCTCTTTTCCAGAGTCAGACTTTCTTGTATTTTTAATGTAAACTTGAGAAATACTTCTCCAGGCTCGGATTTGTGGCAACTTTTTGTCTTTCATTTTCATTCCAGTCCCTGTACCTGAGCAGTTTAAATGAATGTTTTTTGTCCGTTAAGTCACACAGTGATCTATTAATTATTCAAGCATAAAACATCTAACTTAATGCATGACCCAGTGAGAAACAAGTGGAGATGATGACAGATGATCAGTCCGGTGATTAGTGTACTGATGATGCTGAATGCTGAATGATTGGAATAGACGAGAGGGAAAATAAGGTTGCTGCTGAGGTTGTTACATAAACAACCAATTTTTTATTCAATCTTCAGCCACTTTAAAACATTCAATCCCATTATTTATTTAATCCACATAATTTAATTTAATTTAATATGAGCAAATGAGGCGGCACCGTGGCTTAGTGGTTCGTACTGTTGACTTGCACCTCCAGGGTCTGGGTTCGATTCTTGCCTTTGTGTGCATGGAGTTTGCACACCTACGGTTCAGAAGGTCCCAGGTTCAAACCCGACAACCGCCAAGTTGCTGCTGTTGGGCCCTTGAGCGAGGCCCTTAACCCTCAACTGCTCAGATGTATAATGAGATAAAAACTTTGTAAAACGTAATGCAGATTAGGGTGATACCTATTGGTGTACCCCAAATTGCTTGTAGTGTGTGAATATGTGTGTGCGCCCTGCGATGGATTGGCATCTCATCCAGCGTGTACCCCTCTTCGTGCCCTAAGTCACCTGGGATAGACTCCAGGCCCCCTGTGACCCTTTATACAGGATTAAGCGGTATAGAAGGTGAGTGTGTAAGAGAGAGATGAGCAAATGAGGGCTGGCTCAAGACTTTAATAAACAGGAAGTCAGATTGTTGTAATGTTAAATGTAAAACTACCTTGCACAGTAGCCAATAACACTCAGGATACGCCCCAGCGAACTTAAACAAACCTGAGTGTAGCTTGGCAAGAGCAAAGAGATTAATGAGAAGCTTTACTTACCCTTACTGAAGGAAAACCTCAATGGTGTATAAAAAAAGAAACCCTGCTCAATTTGGTTGAGGGACATTCCAGGTCTGAAAAGCCTTAACTTGGTAAACCAGATCTGAAAAGATTCTGCCGCAACCTTGTACAAGTTTCACATTCTCTAAAATGAATAAACTCTAAATATCTTTTCTCATAAGAAAAAAACAGCTGCAGCTTTGATACCGGTTGTACCAACATTCGTTGGACGTGACGAATGATTACTGTTAAACATACACATCTGATTTCAAGACTAGAAATGATGTACTGTAAAAGCATGAGTGCATTGTGTATTATTTAATCTTAATAGTTTGCACTAAGGCCTGGTTTATAGTTGATGCGTAGTTTTGCAAGAGAAAGCTAGTTTCATGGTTCAGATTTTTGAAACAATGTCTGTTAGATGGTACAATCATGTTTCCCAATGTTTATGTATTACAATTTTAATGACCGAAAATGTTAAACAAGCAAAATGACCTCCGTCACTCTTAAAATTTTCTGCTGTTTTCATATTTGTTGCTTTCATGATTGGACCTTCCATTCAAAATGTATTTGCTGATCTAGAAAAAATAGAACAGACCTGAAAAGCACCTAGAACCAACCTGAACCAACATCATTCATCCATCCATCCATCCATCCATTTAGGAACCTCTGCAGTCCATTTAGGGACTGTCGAGGCCAGGGGTGACCACTGTATTTATTCTCAATTTTATGACCTTCATGTGGTAGGACTTCAACTCAACATTCACTCACTTCAGTTAGTTTAGGAACTCCAATTAGCCTAATCTGCATGTCTTTGGACTGTGGGAGAAAAATCGGAGTACCTGTAGAAAACCCAACAAAAACACAGGGCAAACTCCATGTACACAGACCCTGAGGTGGGAATCTCACCCGGACCCTGGTGGTGCAAGGCGACAACGCTTACTAGAACCAACATGATCATCTATAAACAGCCTTCCTCAGATCCAGCATGACTAGATCGAACCAGCATGACCAGTCATAATCAGAGATTCTGGTTAGAACCAACATGACCAGCTGGAACCAGTCTAACCAGGTCGTGGCATTTCAGTTTTAAACCCCTAACCATGTTACTACTCAATAACTATCTGATGTGAATTGTTTTAGTCGGTTAATTGGTGCCATACACCTGATGTTTTTCTTCTTCTTCTTCTTCGTCATTCGGCAGCTCCCTTTAGGGGTCGCCACAGCTCTCCGTCTACCACATCTTCCCTTGTCACTCCAGCCTCCTGCATGTCCTCCCTCACCGCATCCATAAACCTCCTCCTGAGCCTTCCTCTTCTCCTCCTGCCTGGCAGCTCCATCTCTAACATTCTTCTCCCGATGTACCCCTCATCCCTACGAACCATCTTAATCTGGCCTCTCTAACTTTGTCCGCTACCTGCACTGTCCCTCTAATATACTCATTCTTGATCCTGTTCATTATTGTCACTCCTGACGTTTATCTCCCATCATAAATTATGTAGTATTCATTTCTAAGAACATGCAGAAGTGATGCTCCAGACAACCCCAGATAAGTGCGGCAGCCAACTTGTACCGCATACTACAGCTAAAAGTAAGTTTTAGTGGAGTCGCTCCCACCTAGAAAGTTGCACACTGACTGAGTCTGTGACAGTTGAATGGAAACAAAACCTGTGGGGTTTCTCTGACACACTCCCTCACACCAGCACAGAGTGGAGTTAAGAGCGTTAAGTAGGAAGTGAAGTGGAACGCAGGAAAGAGAGCCAAAGGAGACCCTCGGCTCCTGACTCACGCTCCGAGTTTCCCCTCATCAGCCTGAACGAGTCTCTGCAGGCAGACTTAAGGACGAAGAGCGCGAGCAAGGCAAGCTTCAGAGGGTTTCTCGCTCACTCGGCTTCTCTGACCCACACACTCACATACACACACTCACGCACACACACTCTCCTCGCAATGAACTCTATAAAAGTTCATGTTCACATGCTGTGGCATTGGAGCGACCAAGTGAAAAGGCCATTCATACACAAATTGGAGTTCGTTAATTGCTAAATGAAATCAGCTGTAATCCTGGGAAAGGCCTGAAGTGAGAGGGAGCGAGTCAAAGCCTCACTTTTAACCAGCAATGTTTGTTTTATCAGGGTCAAAAAAAGAAGAAACAGCTCATGGGATGAAATCTTCTGAAAGTGTCAGAGATCAAAGGCTGGACAATGTGTATAGTATATACTTACTATTATTATTATTTTTGTATCACGCATTATCGCAATGTTATGGTGCGATAATATTGGTTTAAAATACAATTTAGTAACACGGTTAATGATAATTACTTTGACATAATGCAAAAACTAGTCAAAATTTGGTCAAAATTGAGGCAAATGCTCTTTAAATATGATGCATTATTATGTATTATGGTACTTTTTGCTCGGGAATGATGACATCACCAGTAAGATCAGAAATTTTCCAATTACTTTCCCATGTAGCATTATGCAATAGGAAGTAGACGCAGGTGATCAAGAACAGCGATAAGTGCTAATACAAGTGATGTTCAAGTCAAACTGGGATTTTCGATTGCGCAGAATAACAGAACACAATTCTGAGAGTAAAAAGCTCCCTTTATTTCTCTATGTAATCCCCTGCTACACTGATGTACTTATCCCATCAAGGTAGTAAGTGAGCCATGATCGGACTGCCTGCTTCACGTCTGAAACACTGGCCTCCCAGGAACTCCCTTAATGACCCAAACATGTAGAAATTTCTTTCTTCTGCAAGTTGGCCACAAGTTACTCATCAGTTTTCAAAGATCAGGCGTTCCACTCGCTGAACGTTCATGGAAACGTTCATGGGCTCCGAGTCACCTCGGCCGGGAGCGTCGATCACAAGTGTATGGCCTTCTTTAAAACTTGACACTGTTATTTTTTTGAAGGGCTCATCACCGTAAAGTGCTTAAAAGTCTTCTGTACAGTACATGTCAAACGCTTTATTAAGTCCCGGTTTGACTTAAACTCCCCTTGTAGTTTTGCATTTAGGTTAGTACTTCAACCAAGAAGAATGTAATTGCATCATTGTAAAGATGGCAGCTAAAACTGGACTGGAAACAAAAGCAAAAGAAGTCTATCACATTTTATGGTAAGAATTCTGTAGAGTGATGTAAATGGTTCAACTTGTCGCATTACTTTCTGTTTTGAGAACATAGTAAAAAAAATAAAAAAACAAGCTGTGCATCTAAAAAGTGCTGTTCTTCAAAAAAAGATGAAACTGATCATTTTGCGCACACACACACACACACACACACACACACACCTGCTGTAACGGTTTCAGAACAAATTTTTCTATGTGAAAGCAAACCTGTGAGGATAAGCCCCACCCCCATTCGAACCCAGAATCGACGGATCAAAGTGTGACGGACCCAACCCAAGTTCATGGTTCCGCTCGTTTTCCTACACGTCAGCACCGCTCCAGCCGAGCCCTTATTGTAGGTATTGTATTGTCTCATTGTGACGTGATACAGTACATTAACACGCCGCTCTCCCGTCACCCGAGGTGTGCAGGGGCGCTTTTTTTTTTCGCAGGTTCACACCTGAAGTGTGAAAATAAAATCTGCTCTAGGGAAATTTGCAGTTGCACCTAAAACCAGGATTGAAGATCTGTTACTGCACTCTTTATATCATGTAGGATCAGGTGTAAGATCTGAACCATGCACGTTTGAGAGGTGGACAGGGTGAAACTGAGGCCACATCATCACACAAATACAAACACAAAGGAAAGTCAATTTCTTGCTTTGTTTTTTTTCTTTGTGCAAAAAAAAATTTTAAAACTGTCCACTTACCGTAAGGCATTGCATTATCTCAGAGCTGGTGGAGTCGAGAGCAGCAGCATGGTTCGCTTGAGCAGCCTCTGAGGGGATAAAGACAAAAGAGTCACGGGCTGAGACTGTACCCTTGGAGAACATCTCTGCATCTGTGCTTTCCTCTTCTTCTTCTTGTTCTCCTTCTCCACACAGACACACACAAAGTAGAAAACACACAAGTTTGTCCACTACTATCTCTATAGCTCTCTCTCTCTCTTTCCTTCAGTCCTTGTCTGAGCAGAAACAGAGGGAATTCCGTGCAGGAAGCGGCGCGGAGAGAAGGAACTCCACTCCTCTTTTCTTTCTCTCTCTCTCTCTCTCTCTCTCGCGCTCCCTCTCAGTCCATTATCTCCGAGTTTTGCGCGCTCCTGAGCTGTTGCTGTGGAGACAGCGGCTCGGCCCGGCCACAATGTCCTTTTAAGCGTTCTTCATAAAGGGCCGTATTCAGCCTGGGACACAATGCAGCGAGACTCCCTCACACTCCCTACCACTCTCTCTCTCTCTCTCTCCCTCTCACTCACTCACACACTCGCTCACTAGCTCTCACACTCATTATCTCTCTCTCATAAACACTTTCCGTCTCTCGCTATCTCTCGCAGCACTCTCTCTCTCTCCTTACCTTGTCACTCGTGCCATCCTGAAACACAAAGACATGACATGTACTGTTTGATTTTTTTAATGATTTTTTTTTTTTAATTTCGCACCTTGAACTTTATGCGATCCTGGTTAAAGCGATTTCTGATTTCTTTAGCACTCATGCATCATATATGAAAGATGGACGCCGGTCCAGTTTGGAAACCTGGCGTAATGAGGTCCTCGCTTGGGAGTCGAACATGACGTTGACGATGTAGCTGGGACAACCGGTGGGAACGTAAAGATTCCACTTTAATCAAAAAGTAGAGGGAAAATAAAGGGGGGACTCCCCGCAGCCTCAGGAGGTGACCTGTGTGGCCGCCATTGTAAAGGCAGGCATAAATCACAGCGATTTAGACACAGAGCGACTGGCAACAGTGCATTACAAGCCATGTTAACTCCTGCCAAGGAACACCCCTTAGAAAAGACCCAGAGAGAGAGAGAGAGAGAGAGAAGGAGGAAAGGACGAGCGAAGTTGAGGAAAGTTGGAGCACGTCCATTGAGCGCATGCGAACCGGCCATAAAGCGCTTGTGAGAGCAGGAGGAGTGGACACAATCACTCTCAGCGGTCACTTCCACTCACTTCACACCGTCACTCTGTTGTCCTGCCTTTCACAGCAAAACAAACAAAGCGTGATGGAGAGCCTCGGAGGAAGGACAGAAAGCAGTCAGAAAAAAAAAGTGATTTCTGTTTCTCCTCACTCCTGAAACTCCTGAAATCATTTCACACATCATTTTATACTTTGTCCAACTTCTAAAAAATATATATATTTTTAAATCCCATGTTTTTAATGCACACGTGATCATGTGAGTAGTAACTCGTCACATGTGAATAAGAGTAAATACAGTGAAATCACATCCTAATGTACTGTATGTTCCAATCTGGATGGAAATCACACGCGTAGATTAAAAAAAATAAATACACATGAAAATAAATGTATTATAGTATTATTATTATTTTATTTTATAAAACAAATACAT
>JAOTRS010000030.1:2608680-2626694 GCA_028565755.1 Dinotopterus cunningtoni
AAAAAATTAAAAATTAAATCAGAGTGAATAACATTAACAATATTTAGCAATAATATTAGCAATGGTGTTTAAATTTGTAGAAATGAACAGATGGTGATTCTCTATTGTTAATTTTCACCATTAACAAACTCTATTGTTAACTTTTAAATGAAGAATTTCTATATTTTTTTTGTCTTGTATATTAAAAGACTAAATCTCCATTCTCACATTCCTGGCGTCAATAAATTTTTTTTTTTTTTTTAAAAAGGGCACCACAGGAAACGTTTCCTCGCCTGACAGTCAATCTGTTTCTCGAGTTTTGTGGCTTCAGACAAAATCTGCTTAAAGGAGTTAATCTAGTAAAGATCTATAAATGCCAGCGTTTTAGTCAGTGATGTAACCGACAGTAGCTGTAGAGGAGCGAGGTTAACCATTACAGCGAGAAAGAGTTTTGCTTCCACTGTATGGCGGTATATTTGTGCCTCATTCCAGAGTGAAAAACTGTTAACAAATTAGATTTTTATTAAGGTTGCCAGATCACACTGAAAAATCCCCCACAGACAGAACAGAAAACCTGCTCAGTCAGATAAAACACACACACCACATACCACTTCCTTTAAACCTGAACAATATTAAATAAAAAAATTAAAAAAATCACTCAACAAAAAAAGGAAGAGGAAAATAATAAACCTTCAAGTCTTATATTGCAGTTTAATTTATCAATTGAATTTGAAATATTTTATTTATTTGAGGACTTTAATTAAATTTCTTGATCTTGAAAAAGTTGTGATCGGAGCAGTCGGATTAGGATGACGTCATGCATTCGAGTCGCACATCTATAAGGTTGGTCTGTGCGCATAAAGCATAAAGTTTTCCACTGTTTAAAAGTACAAAAACCTGTCAGAACCGCAACACCCACTATAATGTGCACCACAACCACTACCTTGTGACAAAGGCTTTCCTAGGAGCAGTCCTACTCCTCACTGAAAGTAAGAGTAGCAAGCTTCATAAATAACTTATGTCCTACTCTAATTTAAATCCAGCTGTTGACAAATGGGCAAAAAAAAACATCTAAAAAACAAACATCTAGTCTTCTACCCATTTTCAGGGAGCGCATTTTCTTGGCTAAGATCTCAGAGATGCTCTTCTGCTCACCACTGCTGCAAAGAGTGGCTGTTTATTTACCATAGCCCTCATGTTAAACTAGATCAAACCGGTCTGGTCGCTCTTCTCAGACCGCTCTCTCTCTCTCATGAATTATATGTTTCTAGTGGATGTTTTTGTTCGTCATGCCATTCTGAGGAAAGCGTGATGTAAAAATCACAAGAGATCAACAGCTCCGGAAATATTAAAACAAGCCTTTCTGGTTAAGTCAGTTCTATAGTTTAATAAATTAATGGTAATGCAAGTTCTGCTGTATTTCTGGACTTTTTAACAGGAGCTGTAAATTATACGTGCACAATGACAAACATTTTATTCAACATTTAAATGATTTAAAAAAAAAAATGAAAAAAAGTGCAATATGACTGACTCGTGAATAACGGGCATGTCGATACCACACTCGCTCATGCAAAAGGCCAAAGCTAAAAAAGAAAAACGTATAAAGCAACCAAATCGCAGCCGCTACTTACACTTCCATTTGTATGTGTGTGTGTGTGCGTGTGCGTGCGTGCGTGCGTGTGCGTGCACAAAACGGAAAGCTATTTGGTAGTGATTTCCAGTCAGAGCACAGGAAGTTATTTTTCGCTTTCTTCATTCAGACACGATGTTGCAGGCATGACGAGGAGAATGGTGTCTCAGCTTGCACACTGTTTTCCTCTGTGGTTTTTTAAGTAAGCCGTCTTCGGCGTGCTTGAAAGTAAAGAAATTTTTGCTGTGATCGCATACGTCAGCAAAAAAAAAGTTTTTTTTTGGTGTTGTTTATGCCCTCATAAGAGCATTCTGTTATTCTGCACAAGCAAAAGTCCTGGTTCGATCTGAACGCCCCTCAGAATTTATGAATAAATAAATGTTTAAATGATGATTCAAATGTTTAATGAGGTAAAAACTACTTGCACAACTTGACAAAGCTCTACAAAACAAAAGAAATGCATTAAAATTTACTTAAAAACCCTGGAAGTCTAATTTTTAATATGCATTTTCCCCCCACAACAAGCATTTCCTGTGACTATAGGGCTCATTATAATGTTTAAGGAGGAAACATCCTGCAACGAAACGATGTAAAGAAGTAGGTTTCATATGGGACAGCTAACAGATGACAGTCAAGGCTGCACAATGTGATCACAAGAATTAAGATTTGTTTTTCTAATCATTTTGCCTGTCCGTTTTAAAATGTAAATGTAGTAAAAAAAAGAAAGATTTTTTTTTTTTAAATCCTCTAAATACTGACTGTGTATAAACCCGCAATAAGACATAGCTGTTTGAGATTAAACAATTTCACAGATCCATACTTTTTTCTTTAACACAATTTGTGTAAATTAATCTTCACCCAGGCTGCAAAAAGTTTCCCTTTTATACGTCTTAATTATTCATTTATACCTTTACATTCCCAAAACACACTTAATTTTTTTTAGAGCAAATTTTTTTTAACATCTTAAACATTAAAAAAAAGTTTATATAAAAACTATTTTAAAAAAAATTATATATATAAAATAAACAAATCATTTTGCTTAAAATATATAGTCTCGGGTACAGTTTGTGTAGTTTTATAAGAAAATGAGCTGCTTAGTTTGACTGAACATCCTGCAGAACCACACACAGTCCTGTTCTCCTGCTGAGAACTTTGTCGCACACGGTCACTTTTTGTTTCCATGCATGCAAAAAAAAAAAAAAAAAAAAAAAAGGTGAGGATTTTGGGGTTTTTTTTGGGTGAAAAGTTCTGTTTTACATATTATGTTGGTTTTTTGTTTGACTGAACATCCTGCAGAAACACACAAAGTCCTGTTCCCCTGGTGAAAAATTTGGCGCACCCGGTCCCTTTTTTTTTCCATGCAAGAAAAAAAAAAAAAAAAAAAAAAAAGCTGAAGTTTTTGGGGTTTTTTTGGGCTGAAAAGTGCTCTTTTACATAATATGCTGCTTTCTTTTCTGGCCTAAAGATATTTTCCTGCAGGATTTAAGTTTGGGTTTTTGTTAGATAGTTTTTGCTGGAATAAAAAATCAGAAATGTTTTTTTGCACCGACTTAATAATGAAATCATAAAATAAAATTTATAACAAAAGCTTGTACACACAACCAGACTTTTGCACCGTGTAACAGTAAGCTTTATCAAAGTCCTATCTTTAAAAACGCTGACTGAGTCGGAGTTCGCGCTTGGTCCTGTTTCAAAAAGTCCTCAAATTATACAAATTCAAATCTGAATTTAAATATACAAATCACAAATTTTCTACTATACACCTGACCTATTTTACAATCGCATTCCGAGTTCAGATTTCTTTTTACATTATGATTCAAATCATCTAATTCAACTTGAATTGAAAATAAATCCTATAATCAAGTGACTGATATCTGGTCTTTAAATCACTCTACTTTCCCTCCACACACACACCACTCCTGCTGCACTTACATAACGCTAAATAGTCGAGACACGTGCCGTGTAATGTGCGCTCAGCCTTTTCGTGGCTCACACACCTATTCATTAAGCAGGCGCTCAAGCTTCCTGCTCATGTTTTTACTCATTTAAACCATCTGGGTTATTATTAAGTGTGAACGCTTTCTCAGTAATACACAGGGAAAAACACCACAACTGAACACACAACATTCAAATCAATTCTACATAGAGGCGTACAACACTCAGTATGCAGAGCAAAGCACGGTGAAAAAACAAGCTACTGACCCGATCAGAGACGGAGATAAGATCACACGACGAGTTAAAAGTGTCGGTCTGAAGCTAAATTTAAATATCCAGAAGTGTAATAACTCACTCACACCCTATATATATCTATATCTATATATATGAGCGTCGTTTTAAATAGCGTGATGTTAGCGATTATTTATTGTCAGTTGTACTGGGAGTAAGTCACGCAGTAACAGACAGGAGACAGAAGTAAGAAATCATGACACGGTTTTAAACGCACTGAGAGAAAAGAGCCATGATGAGTTTTGTTTTGCTCAGAAAGTCATCTTGCCTTAGAATCTGTTTTAACGTCGACCACCATGGACACTGACCACACAAAAGATTATATTTTTATTAAATATACATTTAAAAATAACCCAAAAATTAGAGTACTTAAGGGTTTGATTTATATATATTTTTAATATTAGATTTTTTAAAAATATATTTATTTATTCATATATTTATTTATACAAATCTATTTATTTAAATATTTTTATATCTACACTTTTTTTGGGTAGATGTTAAGATTTCATAATTTTTTCTTAATAGCGTATACAGAACAATAATAATTATTAAAAAATAATAATTATTATAAAACAATAAATAGAGTTTTATTTATTTAACTGTTTGATTATTAGAGCTGTGGCATTTAAAATCGACTACGCCGTTTCATCGCACTTTGGTTGACCGATTCGATTCATTTTGATTCAGAATCAATTTTTTTTTTTTTTAACTTTCGAATGTTAAATTCACTAAAACAAAAAAAAAAAAAAAAAAATGAAAAATTTCTTTAAAAAGTATACCACAGTTTCCGCAGGAGCACTTTTCCATCTTCCGTGTTTGTTCATTTTTGCTAAGACTATCACTTCTTCCTGTACTTTTGAGTTTACAGTGCAACACCGTAAGGGATTGGGTAAAGGAGGAAAAAAAAAAAATAGTTGGCTTAAACAAAGAAAAAAGTTGCTTTGTATGAAACGTTTTTTTTTTTATTTTTTAGATGCTTTAGTAGTTTTCTAATAATAATTATTAAAAAAAAAACCTGTAAGAGTGATATCGAATCGCATCGATTTGAAAAATCACAGCGCCCAAAAATCTACCCCAATTTTTTTTTCTCCCCCCTACATTAGGATACATCACATTTTGACAGACATCATTACAGTACAAACCACTTTCCAGCCTCGAAGCAGCAAAACACACAGTTTACAATTACAGTTCAGCTCATTTACTTTCCTAATAAGCAAAAACAAACAATATCGGTGAGTATTATGTAGTGTATTTACACACACGCTGTCACATTAAATTCGCTGTCTAATCTTTTCCAGTCACGTTAAGTCATATTAAGGAAATCTGCACACGCTGTGTGTGTGAGACTGAAGTCATGGTCTGGTTCACGCAGCGCACATTACACACACACTCACTTCCTGAAACGACTTCAGGCAGCTGTCACATTCAAGGACCGATGGGATTTTTTAAAACATTTTTTTATTTTTTGCCCCGTGGTGGAGCTTTAGAGGGAGCGAATTCTTGCAGGAGAACAGCGGCGTCGGTGACGGCCACGTGTCAGGACTCGGAGGCCTGATAAATCCTCTCTCTGTCCTCGCGGCGGCTTGGACTCTACTGTTAGCCTACACACTTAATTTACTTTGTGCGCAGTTGTGTAATCCGCACCAGAAATAACGCGGTGAGCCGAGAGGCCTCGTACACCACACACACACACACACACACACACACACCAACATGCACACTGGAAAGCTCAATATAGTGTCTGGCAACCTGAAAATGAACCAAAGGGAATTTTTTCTTTTAGGAATTTCTTAAAAAACTCAGGGCATAAATTAGAGGGTTTTTTTTTTTTCCTTGGCAATGCAAAATCATCTCGACGTGCTTAAAACTTTATATCTGCTTTGATAAATATCCAAGGCTGACAAACGTAGGCGAGGACAGCGGGTGCGCTCGTCTTCCTGTCCAAAATCTGTTTAACTTACAGATTATTATTATTATTATAGTAATAATCATTACGCACAACAAGATAGAAAGACTTATTTGGCTTGTAAGACGTTATTGTTCTCTTATAACCTTGGCGCACTTTAAGCACACGTTTAGGAAGAAAAACACTTTCAAGTTCTAAATAAACATATTAATAGCAACAAATTAAATAAAACAAACCTAACGCACCAACTCACTAAAATGTTTCACTAGCCACGATATATTAAAAGTCCCAAATATGAAACGCAAGCCACCAAAAACAAATCAACTTTTCTTTTTTTCTTGGCTTCCTCTCTCTTTTTTTTTTTTGGCTCAATCTTAAATCAATTTAATTAATATTTTTTATTTTGCACATTTCTGGCTCACCTCCTTCATCTAGGGAGCGTTTCTGCCCTCCGTAGGCATAAATCGAGGGATCGACAACGGGAGAAGAGTGGTTCAGATGGGGCATCGGGTCGCCACCCATCTTAGCCGCAATCTAGAAAAAACAAACAAGAAAAAAACATGCCATAAAAGATATAGATTATTATTTGAATAGATATTTAAATACCACACGTATATAACACATATTATTAATACACTTAGTATATACACGGGTTCTGTGAATACACGCTCTATAGTTGTTCAATTTTTATACATTTACATCATAAAAATCAAAATGGGAAAAAAAAAAAAAATAAGAGGACTGATGAAGAAAGAAAAGCTTAGAGTAAAGACATGCTATAACGGGAGTCCGGCATGTTTACAGATCTTTTACCCCCCTTTCTTTAAAGATCTAAAAATGTTTGAGCGTTGGACTTTTAATTGTGCAGAACAGAACAGGACAGTTCTAAGAGTCAATAAAGATTAGAGACGACAAGGTGAGGCTCAGAGTCGCCTCCGTTTTCGGGATCGTCATTCATGTTCTTTAAAACATTTGCACAGTTGAAAAGTTTTACCGTGGTTAAGAGTCTCATCACCGTAGTGGACTTGAAACTTGAAGCCTTTTGTGAGTGAAGACATGAAACCGGATTGACATTTCCAGGTCACGACTTGACTCATGTTAAAATTAACGTTTCATAGACGTGAATTCATTTTTTTTCCTCCCAAATTACCATTCTAGACATGGAGTGTACACAGTGTTTAAAAAAAGGCGAACACGCTGTGTAGGGTACTTCAAAACACACACACAAAATGATAATCTAGCTACGCATCAACAAGAACATAGAGATTAAGGATCTGATAAAGAAAAATTTCACTAGTGTTGCATGTTGTTACTTGCTTGTTTTATTACATTATCTTTGGCTGTTTTTCTAAGTGTTTTTAAGGCTCATTCTACAGCCTTTATTAATACTAAAAATGTATCATGCCTGACGTCATGGAGAAACAAAACAGACTACACACGACATGACCGGACTGGACCAAACACTCGTTTTAAAGAGTCAGATTTGTCGTTTAATCTGATTCAAACGCACACAAGAGCTCCAGTTGATGTTCATTTTGACTGAACCCTAACCCTGCATCGGCACAAAGACTCACTCGACTCCTTACCCATGTTAGCGCCACGACAAAGCGACACAGCGGTGCATTTAACGACGGCCGATTTTCGCTTCCCTTCTTACGAGCCAACGTTTAAACAATTGTCTTTGCCGTCATTGTGGCGAGATCGCCTTTTGGAGCGAGTCACACGAATCGCTTGGGCGCTTTTGACAGAGAGAGGAGGGAAAAAAAAAAGAAAAAGAAAAAATAAATAAATGTCACGTAGCTTCCGATCCACAGTTTAGGCATTTACGCTAAACACAAAAGTAAAAACCGGACACAAAAGGAAGTACGTTCTATCTGAATTCTTTCATTCTTTTCTCATGTTGTCTTTCGACATTGAAAAGTATGGGCTTTCGGAAAATTACAGAAAATTGAGATGACTGCCTGGCGGCAATGATTGATGGCTTTTCACAAAGCGAAAGGACCACGGGGAAAAGAACAGAGAAAAAAAAAAAATCTGCAAAATATAATGTTTCCAAATTAGTGTCTCTCAATTAGAGGCTTGCATCACCTTCAGAGTGTCAAACTCTTCTAGACAAGACAGTGTGTGAGAGAGAGAGAGACAGAGAGAGAGAGACAGAGAGAGAGAGACAGAGAGCGCTCCACATTTTCCCCTCAGGCGAAAAGCCTCTTCCTTGGGAATGCTGGAATGTCAGCAATGTGAGTGAGCATGTGAATAAATCTGCTACTCAAGCAAGAAAAAGCCTCCGATGGCTGCCGGAGGAATTCAGACCCAACAACCGGCCACTTGTTGCCCAGAAACTTTGGGTCGCAGGCCAGAGAGGGAAATGCACTGGAGCTGTACCGTCTTGCTCAGGGAAAGGAGGAGGGAAAAAATTATTTGTTTGCTTCTCCAAAACCGTTCCAAACCAGCAGTGTGATTATTATTCCTGAAAAGCAAAACTTATCCCAGTTAAAGCCACGATATTTATATTCTCTTAAAAGTTCTCCTAGTCTGCGGGTCGTTTGTCCGTTCTGTTGAAATAAAACGAAAGGATTTGAATCCAAACATTAATGCGAGGGGGTTCAGAAAGAAGACAAACAGATCGTGAGTAAAAGTGTTCTCAAAGTGTCGGAGAAAATAGTTTTCCAGCAAATTTAAAAACATTTAAAAACAAGGGATTTTTGAACTACAGTAAAAAAAAAACCTTAACATCTTCATACTGACCAGGGCGCGTTTTAAAACCTCCAACGGTACACGATAAACTTAAGCTCGCTCTTTAATCAGCAATCAGATAAGATTAGTTAGATAAATTTATCTGTATGTACTGGCGAGTGTCAAGCTTTCTGCGTTCTGTCGAAAACCTCAAGTTCACTCGTTGACGAGGGCGACGCAGTCAAGAATAAAACAGCGGTTGGGGGGAAAAGAAAGTTAAAATTTGTTTGTTAACGAGTTAGTAATCACATGATACCTAGGAGTCGATTTGTTTAATACTGCGATTCTCTAAGTATCATGATTTTATCTCCTTTTAACTCCTGATGCAGAGAGAGACTGATTTTGTGAAACTTTTCCCCAGATTTGTTATACTTTTAAGACCTTGAACCATAAAAAAAAAATAGTTTACATTTTGAAAACTTGAAAATTATTGAACACGAGTAATTAAATGTAGCCTGTTCCTTATAGCACTATTTCTTCAAGTACAAAAGTTTAACATTTAACTTTAATTTAAAACCAATGTAGAAAAAAAAATCCTATATTTATACTTTCTCTGTCATCCGCCATAATTATCATTTCTCAGCAAACTTGACCAATAATTCGGTCGTAAACAGTGGCGTTTTACAGCCTCGAATTCTTGCGTGTCTTCGTCGGGTGTGTTTCCAGACTATTACCTTTAACTCGTGGTGTTTTGAGACTGGTGTAAGTGTAAGTTAGTAATAAGTGGGTTTTAAGACACAAACTTTAGAGAGAGAAAGTCAGATCAGAGGCTTTTTTTGATTTAAGCTTGTGCACTCGGCACAGAACTGGTTACGTCCGAAGCTGATCCAGCTGATCGCCCTGTGCGTCTCTATTATAAAATAGATCATTTAAAATAGATTTCTTCTCAGCACAGAAAAGAATCAGGAATTATAACCAAACCGAAGTTTCCCCCCCCTCCGTCCAATCTCTAATCTAGAGCATTAGTGCTTATTGATGCACGCAATAAGACGAATCAACGCGAGTCAGCTGGTGGACCAGGGTCCAATTCCTCACCTACAACAGTAATGGTGGCGTAATGCCAAAGTCAGGACTGTACCAGCTGTCATTAGTCTGAAGTACAGTGTGTGTGTGTCTGTGTGTGTTTACAGGCCTGGCTCGGCTCGAGCAGTAAACTCGCTGATAAGGCGACGACTTTGACCGTGACAAATCACAAACGGAGCTCGACTACCAAACAACTTTTTTATATGAATAATAAATAAATACAAAAATGCGTAGTTGGTGAAAATCGCTAGTGCTTCTGGCAAAAACTTAACACGCCGTGTCAAACACTGGAGAACACAACGTGTAGGATCACTGGAACATCAAACGACAGGACGCTTTTCCCCCCCTTGTGCCAGCCGGTAGCCACGTCATGTTTTAAGAGCTGGCTTTTCCATGCAGGCTGTAAAACCTCGCTGGAGTCGTGCCCGGGTCTATTTTTCACCCAGCGGGACCTGATAAAAGTTCAGCGTGTTGACAGAAACGGGCAAAAGAACCTTCAGAAACCTGAAAGCCGAGTGTCAGGACAAGGGTAAAAAAGAAAAACCTGGCACACGTACGAGTGTGTAGTCTGAAAAACTACAGCGCAAAGCTATTCGAGTGTGTGAGAAAAAAAATAAAACGTCTGTCATCTTAAAGCTTGTAGTTTCTTCAGCAAGGAATTAATAAATAAATAATAAAAATTTAATAAATAATGAAATAAATATTTTTTAAATCTTATATATCTCAACACTAATACTTTGACACTTCCAGAATCATATTTGAGTCATAAATTCTCAGAAAAATTAATAAATATGAATAAAACTAGTTTAACAAAAATAGGAGAAAAAAAAGTCACGGTTCAAGACGTACCTTGGTTTTTAAATTACGGGTTGGTGCATTAAATTGAAAATGAATTTTGTTTATCCTAAAACTCAGTTGTAAACATGTAAACTTGTACAAGGTGACAGACTGGCTATAATTACCTGAACACATTAGGACTTCACAAATACACAAACCTGCATCTGGGTATCTGGTGCAAGAACACCGACAGCGCCAGTTACGGCTAACAGTGCGAACAACGGTTCTCTTACATAAGGGATATTTATATTAGTAGACTGTTTAAAACATTATTTGCACCTGGTGATGGCGTTGTTGGTACTTTTGCGCACTGGAGGACAAAACAGAAGACACGCAATAATAAACGGAAATAAAACCGGGAAAAACTTCTCACTGCTAAATCGTGAATGTTAAATTACACTGAACACACACACTGACTGTACGGTTGCTTTTTTTTCTCTTTTTTTTTTTTAAACAGGAAACTATGGATCAGTCAACCGAGTTGGACCGCACCGACATCATAAATGACGTAATTCAACCCGGAAATTTAAACCGAACAGTACAAATTCTATTGTGTGTACTGTTACTGTACAGTAAAAAGGGAAAATAATACATTTTGAGGCCCGTGTGCTGTTCATTTAGTCTGTATTTACTAAATTATGTCCAAAGTTAAGGTATACAGTGTTCCGCATAACTTCCCTGAGGTCAAAAAAAAAAAAAAAAAAAAAAAAAGATATTCTAGCTGTCCAAAATGGCCGCCTGGAAAATTTTTATAGTGAAAATGGATTTTATAGATTATTACATTTTTATTATATTTTATATATAAAATGTAATAATCCATCAAAAAAAACTCAACAATGTAAGTAAAAATATCTGTTACATTCTGCTCTTTTTTCTGTGTTTTTGGCACGCTTAGCTTTCGCATGCTCAAGTACACACCTTTAAGGGAACGTTTACACTACACACGTGTGATTAGCATTTCCAGGAACGATGGCTCATCCCCCTCACATTATTTTTGCCCTCTGCACTCGGGTGCACTCACCCTATTGTATTGTATATTGTATTGTATATCTTCACCCTCCGATACAGCAGGTGGCAGTATGCACCTAACCGGTTGGCGAGCCGCCACTAAACAGAGAACGAAGACATCAATCTTCATGCTATGTCTAATATTAGCGATAGTTTGGAAATAAAATGTCAAGAGCATTGACTTTCTACTTTTTCAGCTACTACTGTGTCAGAGGCGTGAAGATTTCAGGGGAGTTAGGCAGCGCTGACGGTGTTCAGGTACGACTGGCTTCCGTATCCGATTCAATCCATGCCCGAGTATGTCGTATCGATCTCGAAAACACCGTTTTGCACCGTTCTGGACTCGGTCACGGTTCCGAAGGTGGTGGTGTTCACGCTGATTAAAAAACGAACCAGACTTTGGGGCCAAGCGTTCTCGGAAACGATCCCGAGACCCTAATGTGAAAATTCTCTAAGCAGAGGTATCTCACAGGTATGGAAAGCTGATCCATGCCCATGTACCAGGCACGGTACAGCATGTTCACACTACTGAAAAACGTACTAGACGTGTACTCGGATCCGTGCCCATGTCCGTAGTGTGAAAGCAGACGGAGCCAGCCATCTTAGAGCGCGAGCGGCAAGAATCCCAGCTCACGAACAAAGAATTCCTTAATGAGTTTGGCTGCGATGACAGAAAAAAAAAAAAAAAACAGGCTAAAAGTCTTGTGAAACTTAATTAAAGGGCTTTTAACACACTGACTTCAAGCCATTACGAAGTGTCTAATCACTTTCTAAAGAGAAACCCAACCACAAACACACCGAGGCTCATAAAGCACCAGGAGAATTGTTTGTTTTAATGGAACAGAACGGCACAGTCAGAGCACAGCTATACAATAAGTTTGGAAAAGGACACAGGGTTGAGTGTTTGCTGCACACATCTGGTTTTTCACGTTATACCAGAACTCTTACAAAGAACTCGTAGGCAAAGGCTGCTTGTTTTTTTTCCCCATGATTTTAACGTTTTTGCAAATGAGCACTGACTCCTATGCGGCTTTATTTAATGCTTTTAAACTGTTGTTTAGTGTTATAGTACTGATCTCAATCAGTGTGACTAAACAAGTGTAACAGAAGGCCCGCCTCGTAACGTTTGCGCATGATGCCTTGATCAATTTGCAAAAATTATTATTATTATTATTAATAATCGCAACATCACGCCGTATGCAAGCGCGCTGTTGCGGGGTGATACTGAAAAAAAAAACACTTATAGAACTGCAGCCACTTCCTGAAAAATACTGACGAGAAACAGGAAGCATTTCTGGTCAAAGTTAAAAGAAAGACTCCAAACTCGAACATCACAGTTCGCACGTTCTTTGGTTATCAAGTTTTCACACCTCAAAAGGTGTTTATAAGTTTTCTATTTTAAAACCCTTGAGCTAACCGGTTTCTATAGTATCGAGACACCTTCTGTAAGCATATGCTGATTAAAACATTCAGGGAAGGAGTCTCCAGTGTCGGTGCTGTGCTACAGTCAGAGATAAAGGACAAGAGTTTATGCTTCTTGGTAACACATGCAGTTGCAGGCTGTAGCTTTTTTTGTCTTTCAGATTAAAATTGTGAACCTCATCAGGGAACGATCGCTTATTAGAGATGTCAATTATTACTTAATTTGATGCTAATGAAAATGGAACTCATTAAAAATTTATTAATCGTTACTCTAGTTTCTATAAAAATTAATTGAAATTCGTGAACATTCTTGGTTCTTGTGACTCACAAATCACGTACGATGTTCCTTCAACCTGTCCCAAACTTGCAACGAACCCTCGCAAAACCTCTTACGGTTTATCCACGGAGCACCGACGACACCTCGCGAATCGCTATGCATCGTCAAGACCTGTTACGTTTTTTTCCTCAAACCCCCTACGCGTCAAGTCTTGCTAGTTTCACGGACCGCATATAAAAAGGTGCTCAAGATTTAATTCCCGCCCCATCAGATCAGCTCACCAGTTAACTCTGACAGGATGCCCCTGTTTTTAGACATAAATTTTTGAATAAATAAAATTGCATGTGTAAGTCTCAGTACAGCTAGCCAAAAAGTAAGCACTTCACGGTTCGTTTGGAATCGATCCTTAGATCTCTTCATCCTTCCAATTGAATGGCACTAAACTGCTGGCGGAAATTTTCACACTAGACGCACGGAATCGTTTCAGACTACACTTGACCCCAAAAGTCTAGATCTGTGTGAACACCGTGATATCCGTGCCCGAGTCCGCCTCGGGAAAGATATGGCGTACCCAAGCACGGATCGAATCAGAGTACATGAGAACAGAATCAGATCGCCGTTTAGACGCGACGTCATCGGTCTCCTACTTAATCTCGGCGTGTGCTGATCCCAACCTCTGACCTACACAGCCACATCTGATACAGTAGGAAGGCATGACTTTTTTTTATTATTATCGATGATATTAAACATAGCGCGAAGATTAACTTCCTGGTTCTCGCCTTCTCTCGTGTTTAGCGGCGGCTCACAAATCAAGTTGGTGCATGCCGTCACCTGCTGTATCGGAGAGTCGAAACCCGCAAGCGTACCAGAGTACAAAGAGCAAAGATAACATACGTGGGAATAGAAGGTGATGGACGGGGCCGCAATCGTTCCTGTGCACAAGTACACATCAATCGTGACTGTGAAAACACCCTCAGTGTCCTAAAAGCCTCCGCAGTGCCATACATGTCAATTCTGTTTCACCACACAGTTTGAAAAGGAATCGGATTATAGTTTAATTTGAGCAAACGTTTTCAAATTCTGCATCACAAAGGGACAGGGAGGACCTGAAGAACTGCTACGATCCTAAAAAGATCTTACACACCGACTGAAAGAGCGAGTGGTCCGTCTACCGGCCGCTCGGCACAGGGATACACCCCACCCTGGAGGCACATCCATCGTTTCGGTGGCAGTTACTGGCAGGTGGGACGGTTGCCAGCACAAAATGTATCTGAGTACTTGGTGGTGAAGGACTTTGGCTCAATGGTCTAACAGTGACAGCCTGGTGGCGTCAGGGCTCGAACCGGGGATGTCCTGATTAGCAGTCCAACACCTTAACCCCCTGAACCACCCTGGCCCAAAACTACCTTGCTGATATTTATAAGATTCGGGATCAAATTCGAGAACGTGGAAATGTCCACTTCATAACTAAAAAAAAATAGTTTCACACATTGGAGGACCCGAAACCAGCCTGTCCAGCCAGATTTTGTCGCAAAACTGGCTGGACAGAACTTAATGAAACTTCGGCAGTCCTTTTTTTTTTACTTGCCATTCACCTGAAGTTAAACCGACGCCATGAATGAAATCTAAATGTTGAGCAGAAGTGAAGTTATGTGCTGGATTATAAACTGCAAGTTTTATAAACTGTGCACATCTTAAATTGACAGTGGGACAGAATTTGATGACACTTAATGGCAGTATTTGGATACTCTGCCTGAAGTTTAACCTGCACCATAAGTGAAATCAACACGTTGAGTAGAGGGGAAGTCATGAGCAGCTATGTGCCGGATTAGAAACCTGCAAAGTTTTAATTAGAACTTACTGGGTCAAATAATTAGAGGTGCAAGTCAAGTGATACAAATAAAAAAATGTAAGGCTGAGTATGAATAAGTTAGAGAGTTCTGCCTTACCGAAAGACAGGTAGACATATAGCTTTAGCCTAAAATAATAATATCACTGATTACATTACATTTTTGACTATTTAAACCCTATTAAACCTTTTGATTATTTCGACAAACTCATTACACATCAATGTGCCAGGCTGCATTATTATCATTATTAGATTAATTTAAATCTACTCACTTATCATTTAATCATCTATACCACTTAATCTATCCCAGGAGACTGAGGGCACGAGGCGGGGTACACCGATGGGTTGCCAATCCATCGCAGGGCACACACGCACACTACGGGTAACTTGGGAACACCAATTAGAGCTTGTAATGTCTAATAACGTGCATGTCTTTGGATTGTGGGAGGAAACCGGAAGACCCGGAGGAAACCCTCCAAGCACAGAGAGAACATGCAAACCCCACACACACAAGACGCCGAGGCGGGAATCGAACCCGGACCCTGGATTGACAGTTCTGACCCCCACGCCAACCAAGTTAAATTTAATCAGAAGCTCTCAGCTTTGATGATTTTTGTATTTCTCACTGAAGGAGTTTATAAAGTCAGCACTGAGGCATCATGTGCTGGACATCTAAGGAAGGGGTTTATTTTAATTTAGTTCATCTCAGAGTGACCGAGGCCTCGTACCTCTTACGCACAACGTTAATACGCAGCGTGTAACCGCTTCACGTTTTCAACCCAACCCCCCCCCACCCTCACACACACGTCTTCTTACACGTCTTTGACGTGTGCTAGCTAAGTTCGCTCCCAGGCACATGCTACAAGCAGGCCAGTTATCCAAAGTGACACCCTGTCACACGCCGTGCACACGCACAAACCCGTACGGCAGCGCGTTCACGTCGCTCAAAGTCAACTTTATTTCACGTGTCCACGCGCGTGCAGAATGATTTCCATTAAAGTTGTCTTTTTTTTTTTCAATCCGCTCAAACACCCAAAGTGCCCCTGGGAGAGAGACAGACAGGGGTGGAAACGTGTGCACGAACATTTAAACCCCAGGACGTGTAAAGAAACACGATAATGCCGGATGTTTGCGTGAAATAAGGTGTTTGGGAGGCTTTTTGCGGAACTAGGCCACACTAGCATGTAGCTTAGCATGTAGCTTAGCAGCTAAGTAACTTTTACAGCGTTGTTGCAACAGGTTGTTCCTGTGTCTTTGGGGTTTTGTTTTTTTTTTTTTTTAAAGAAACTTTAAACAGGATAGTTTTTTTTTGGAGAGGGTGTGAAGAAAGTTTCTTCCGCGTGCACGTCGACCTGCGCGTGCCTCGTGCACGTGCGTGTTTTTTTTTTTTTACCCCCCAGATTAAGTCTTTTTATAATCTGCCCAAGTTAGCCCGTTAGCTAGCTAAGTTAACTAGCTAGCTTAGTGTGAGTGTGTGCGTACAGGAGGGCTTCTGCGCCGCTTTAAAACAGAAAAGTTCACTCCTGCGAGGAAAGAAAAACACTTCCGTGTCCTTTAACACCCGCGCTCGCGCTGCATGCATAACTTCACGTTACCTGTCTCGCCCGGTGCAAAGCGTCGGCGAAGCCGTCTGTCTTCATCCCGGGCTGAGCCGCCGCCTGTGCCGCCTGCGCTGCTGCTACCGAGGCCTGTCCCTGCGCCAGCTCCGCCATCATCATCATCATCATCATCCTCCTCCTCCCTCCTTCTCGAGCACCACGGCGGCAGCTCACGCGGCAACACGACGAGCGCCGAGCGAGGCCGACCCCGGAACCGGAAACACCACACTGCACGCGCTGCACGCTCACAGTCAGCGCTAGCCGGTTAGCTACGCGCTAAATAAATAAATTAATTCATTAACACTTTACTGATTAATAAACTTAATTTCATCCAAAACACGGACACAATATAATCCACATTTACTTACACAAATATATTTAAAAAACAACATTTAAAATGTTACATCTGAGTCAATCAAAATTCAAGGATAACTGAAGGATAATGTATTTGTTTTAATTAGTTTTTTCATTTTCTTTCTTTGTTTTTTTAAATCTACAACATAGATTTAAAACAACATATATATAATATAGCCAAAAGTTCGTGATCCCCTGACCATCACATCTACAATAATATGCAAAGGTCTTGCTTTTTAAATACAAACTTAATTGATGTTTTATGACTAATTCTCATAAATCAACTTAATGTTTTATGACAATATTCACTTACTGAATCGGTACAAAAACCATGTTTTGATTTTCAACCATCAGTATTCCTGCAAGAAATAAAAAATGATAGAAAAATAGTTGTATGCCAGAAAAGAAACTAGCGTATATACACGCGTGTGTGTCTATATATATTTGTATATACACTATGCTACTGTCCCATCAGTACCTGTTGTTGATGGTTAAAGAGCTTGTAGAAAGCTAAAAATGATCTTATGAGCTTTAATGTAATCAGTAATATTACTATTCCAGGATGAAGCCCACGGACATGTCTGCCTGTCTTTCTGTACGGCAGAACTCTATGGCTAACTCATTAATACAAAGAAATCACATTCTGTAAGGATGAGTATCTTACGCCCTATTTACGCTGAGTTGTACTTCTGCCGTTGTCAGCCAAATTCACTCCCTCTTCAGTAATCGGAAAGTGAATCATAGATGAGAAATTAAAAAAGTAGATCGGATAAAGGTTAAGTTTTGTCTTAAAACGACTCCAATGCATTAAAATTCACTTATACCACTTTAGCGCTGTTATTTGAGCAGTGAAAAATATTCAGTTTAGTTTATATCTAGTAATATCTATTGGTGCAGGTGTGTGTTTACATTGAGCAAGTATGTAGCTTATTAGTAGCTTATTTTAAAGTAGATTATTAAATCCAGAAAAAAACTATATATATACCTTGTTTTTTTTGTTTGTTTCTTTGTTTTTAAATCTATAACATACGCCCACTTTGCAAAACCCTGACCATCACACCTACAGTACTGTGCAAATTCTTTTTGCTTGTTTTTTTCTGTTTTTAGTACAAACTTTGTTATTGATGTTTTATGACTTAATTATTGATTCAGATTTTTGATTTTTTACCATC
>JAOTRS010000030.1:2646887-2657442 GCA_028565755.1 Dinotopterus cunningtoni
TATTAACAAAAAACAGAATTTAATGAAACTTTGGCAGTAGTTAGGTACTTATATGCACCCATAGATATTAATTAGAAAAGTTAAACTGAATATTTCTACCAGGATTAGTTCATATGATGACATAAAATAGGATTAGTTAATATTTTCACAGATGAACAGCGCTGAAGTGCTATAAGTGAATTTTAACGCGCTGGAGTCGTTTTAAGACAAAACTTTTTCTTTCGATTTGTGATTCACTCTCCGATTACCGGACAGGAAGTGTATTTGGTTGAAGAACAAGTTAATGAATTGTAAGATACTGAACCTTACAAAATGTTATTTCTTTGTATTAATAAGTTAGGCAGAGAGTACGTGGGCTTCAACCTGAAATAATGATATCAATGATTACATTAAAGCTGATCAGATTATTTTTTAGCTTTAACCTTTTAACTATTTCTACAAACTCTTTTCCCGTCAATGACAGGTACTTATGCTAGTTGATTATAAACGTGTTCAGTTATCGATTAAGAAAAACGTGCAACCAACACTGCTAAAAAAACCATTACAGTTATCCTTAAACTAATAATATTTTGCATAATACAATAAATCATTTTAAACTTCCTGTTTATACACATATAATAATAATAATAATAATAATAATAATGTAAGTTTACGTACTGTACAATCACATTAACTGCAGTTTAAACATCACTGTAGTTTCATTTTTTTTTTAACAACTATCCATGTACTCGTTACAAATGTCAAAAACTTTATATTGTAACTTTTTGGTCATTTCTTAAAGCATTTAAGCATAATATCAGCTTTAGTTTTTCTCACTTGAGACGTCGTGGCATCGAATCCGCCGCTAACGGTCCCGTCACAGTCCTCGCATGAGAAATGCCTGTCTTTGTACACTGCACTGAGAAGACACATAAAGTCAGATGTCTGAAAAAAAAACAAAAAAAAAACACAGCCACTGAAGCAGTACACTGAAATGACAGCACATACCATCCTGAGTTCTTCATGGCTCCGAGGAGAACTTTCGCATATGGATCTGAAGGAGAAAGGAGGCATGTTTAAGTGCATTCACCTGGACATTTAAGCAAGAGTGAGTGAGTGATGATCTGTAGGAGCTATAACTAGAAAGCCAGGAAACAAGACCTTTAACAATTGATCAGCAAGCTTTTCTATTCTTCCTCAGTTTGGATGAAGACACATGACAAGTTTATTGCGATGCTGCAATGAATCGTTTTGATTGACACACACACTTCAAGAGTGGAAGAACATCACTGGTAGACAACAAGAGATCAGGAAAACCTTCAATGAGCTCAACCCCCGAAAATGTTTAAACCATTCGGCAACTTGTGCACGATGATTGTCGGAGAACAACCCTCAACATTGCTGCCATTGTCAGTGTGTCAAACTGAACAGTCCAGGCGATCCTCACATGCGATTTGAACATGTTCGTCCCCAAGGCTGCTGACCCATGACCAGAAGAAACATCGCCTTAAAGTCTGCCACAGAATGCCGTGGATGACCCGTCCTTCATGTCGAGAATCATTACCAGTGACGAAACTGGTGTGTATGTGTACGACCCCGAGACGAAGCAGTCTTCACAGTGGAAGAGCCCATCATCTCCACGACCGAAAAAAAGGCGAGGCGAGTCCGCAGCTCAACCAAGTGCATGCTCATCGTCTTTTTCGACATTCGCAGCATTGTACATCAAGAATTCATCTCCAGGCGCCGGACCATCAATAGCGAATTCTACTGCCAGGTGTCTGAGGGAGGACATACAGAGAAAGCGATCGTATCTGCGTTGCACTAATCTTAAAATTTTTTGAAACTCACTGGTATAAATGTTTACATATTAACTGATGTGGTTAATATATAAGCAGCTGGATTAGTGGTAATATCATTAACCAGGGTAGTATTGTGTTTTTTCCCCCCTCGTCTGTTTATGGAACTTTGTACACCCCCAACTTTCTAAGGTGTGTTATGATAAACTGAATACACACCACATCAGGAGATCTTTGTAAAAATGGAATCTTGCAGAAGCAAAAGCAAGGGAGAACTAGATGAAACACACCACTCTTTAAAACACGCTGATCAACCATAACATTATGACCATCAGCTTAATATTCAGTAGGTCCCTCCATTAGCCACCAAAAACAGTGATGCACTGTGTTCGGACACCTTTCTATTAGAATCAGCATTAACATTTTCCTCAATCTAATACTAACAGCACTTCTATTGGATCACACTACACGGGCCACCCTTCACTCCGTATATATCAGTAAAACCTGGCCATCCATGTCTTTCTAAGGCCGGTTTTCCTTCCTTGGATTACTTTTGGTACGTCCTGACCTCTGCTGACCAGGAACATCCTACAAGATCTGCAGTTTTGGAGTTAAACCAGAGAACTGGCGACAGGGGTCATAGGTGCCCAGGGCTGACTGATGCATGCGGGGAGCGAAGGGAGGGCCGTGTAGTCTGATGCAATGGAAGCACTAGTGTAGATCAGACTGGTGAAAGGGTTAATGATAGAAAGGAGTCAGAACACACAGTGTGTCACTGTTATGGTGGCAAAAGGGGGACCTACTCAATATTAGGCAGGTGGTCATAATGTTATGGCTGGTCAGTATATATAAGTTGAAAATGAAAAATTCGAACTAATCATTTCGCTTTAACTCTGGCCCTGATGAGTGATCTTCTTGATCCCAATAACTTTGTCAGTTTATGTCATAGCAAGGTGATCTTGGGATCACTGGGAAACTCTTTCCACTGACACCAGTTTAATTTACATACAGTAGAACTACCTTTATATGGGCTAATCACTTGCATTTTTTGCTCGATAATCTGCACTGATTTATTCACAGAACTGGTACACAATCATCACTGAAGGCTAGGAGATTGCTTACTTGTCTCCACTGCGACATGCAGCATAATCTGACATTTGTGGTTGAAGGTGAACAAGCTTTCCCCAATCGAGCCTTTCTGGTACTTGCTCTTCTTTCTTTCCGGAAACAAATTGTAGCCATAGTCGTCATTCTGCTCTTTAGTCTGATCCATGCTCCTGTCTGTAGGTCACGTGATTACAGCAACAAGAGGTGTCAAAGAGGCGACCGGGAGCCTCACGCGTCCGCCATTTTGGAGATGGAGAGGATGTGACGTCCCGGAAGTAATAAAAGACGGAAGTAAAAAAAAATGTCATGTTTATTTCACACAAAAAAAATCTGAGTGCACTAAAAAAATCTTTTGTTTCCTGATTTTTGTTTTGCTTTTAAATACGTTATTGTTGTTTAGTTTTTTTACTATAAGAAAAAGAAGGAGTATAAATATTGAATAATAAATTATTTTTTTATGATTGATATTTTTATTCATGAATACAAATATAATTTTTTTTTATATTTAATAATAGTATACCCCATCTTTCTTGTATTAAAAAATTTAATTATGAGATACTTTCTAAGTATTATAAGCTATTATAATTTTACATTTGAGTCATATGGGATAATATTTTAGTTTCATCTTCTAATGCTCCTTTACATTGTTTTTTTTTCTTCTTCCCTCCTTGTGTGTGTGTGTGTGTGTTTATTATTTGCTTCTTTTATCCTTCCTGGCTGTGCTGTTTGGATTGTGTGTTGTTTAGGTTGTATGTTATTGTTTTCAGCAAAATAAACAAATAAATATTTGACAAACAAATAATCAAAATGTATTTATTGTGGTTGAAGTATTATATGATGCTAAAGGTAAAGTTTTTTTAAGCATTAAGCAATTTTAGTATCAACTCAACGCAAGAGATGTCAATAAGGTAAAAAAAAAAAGCTTCAGATTATTACTATTTTATTACTTTTTGGTGTAATTATGTCAAATTTAAAATGTAGTTCCAATGATAACACAGCACACACTAATGATACTGCTTAGTCTGTGATTTTCCTGTTTTTCTTTGTTGTTTTTATTTAACTGATGCCCTGTGTGCATCATATGTACTATATACTAGGTAGTGCAAAAAACAAAGTAGTATAGTAGTAGTGAAGTAATGTGCATGTAGAGAGTTTGATGGAGGCATGGTGGTGTTTTTACACAATATACAGTATGATACTGGATGTTCGATTTGTGCAAATAACAATTTAAAGACGGTTAGGCAAATAATGATTTAAAGACGGTTGTAAGATCCAGTTCAACTGTTTATGAGGGTGATTGCTTGAGGAAAGAAACTCTTCCTGTGTCTGGCAGTTTTGATGTGCAGAGTTCTGTAGCGCCTGCCAGAAGGGCGGAGGTGAAAGAGGTTGTGTCCTGGGTGTGAGGGGTCTGTGAAGATTTTTCCTGCCCGTTTCCTGGTTCTTATAGAGTACAAGTCATGGAGATGGGGCAGGGGAGCTGTTCCAAACCAGACAGTGATAGATGAGCACAAGACAGACTCAGTGACTGCAGTGTAGAACTAACTGTTTCAGCAGCTCCTGAGGCAGACCGTACTTTCTTAGTTGGCGCAGGAAGTACATTCTCTGCTGGGCTTTTTTGAGAATAGAGTTAATGTTGAGTTCCCATTTCAGGTCATGGGAAATGGTAGTTCCCAAAAACTTAAAAGACTCCACAGTTGACACAGGATTGTCAGATATTGTGAGGAGGAATAGTGTTGAAGGCTGTCTCCTAAAGTCCACTGTCATCTCCACAGTTTTAAGCGTGTTCAGCTTCAGGTTGTTCTGACTGCACCAGAGCACCAGGCATTCCACCTCCTGCAGACTCGTCGTCATCTTGGATGAGTCCAATGAGTGAAATGTCATCTGCAAATTTCAGAGGTTTAACAGCTTGATCTTTGAATGTACAGTCGTTAGTGTACAGGACGAATAGCAGAGGGGAGAGGACACAACCTTGTGGAGCACCAGTGCTGACTATTTGTGTGCTAGAAGTAACTCCTCTCAGCCTCACCTGCTGTTTCCTGTCTGTCAGGAAGCTTGTGATCCAGTGGCATATGGCAGGGGGTACAGTAAGCTGTAGAAGTTTAGAGGAAAGGATTATCGTATTAAAAGCCGAGCTAAAGTCGACACACAGAATTCTTGCATAGGACCCTGGGCAGTCGAGATGTTGGAGGATGTAGTGCAGTCCCATGTTAACTGCATCATCCACTGACCTGTTTGCTCTGTATGCAAACTGAATGGGATCTAACAGCTGCTCTGTGATGTTCCTTAGGTAGGCCAATACAAGTCGTTCAAAGGACTTCATGACCACAGATGTTAGAGCTATAGGCCTGTAGTCATTCAGACCTGTGATGAAGGGTTTTTCGGGGACCGAGATGTTGGTGGATTATCTGAAGCACGATGGGACTTCACACAGCTGGAGAGATCTGTTGAAGATATGTGTGAAGATCGGAGCCAGTTGGTCAGCACATGCTTTCAGACAGGAAGAGGAGACACCGTCTGGGCCAGGTGCTTTCCTGATCTTCTGTCTCTGAAAGAGCTGTTTCACATCCTCTTCACAGATTGAATAATTAAAATATTTTGCACTTAATCTCAAGCCTAAATGCACTTTTTGCACACAATTACAAATACTAATATATAAATAATAATCATTATGATTTTTTAGGTGTAATCATGTCTGTGACTACATACGATGTGTGTGATGTGCAACTGCAGTCATATAGATCATTTTCCAGACACAGCAATAAAAACAATGCCCGAGAACCATGTTGTTTATGCAGTTTATGTTTTTGCAGGATTTACAGATATGTCATCTGCAGGTGGATATAAATCTGCTACATTCCTGAGCGGTTTTACCTTTGGAAGGTTTTAGACTTCATCCTGACTGACAGCGTGACAGCTGACTGCGAGCCTGAGCCAGCGGGAACAGCAAACACAAACAGCGCACTAATGGCCAGTGGAGGGTTGCCAGGTCCACCGCACATCTGTTCGGCATTATTCCTTTGACAACCGTCAACCGAGAGTCATTTCCGATCCGTTACTCGGAAATGACCCGCTGTCTGACGAAGAATCGTGACAAGCGCATACAATCTCTCACTTCACTACGCTTTGTAATAAACACAGGCTGTCAGTTCCTGTTTCTGCAGCTTCCACACCAAACACCTTCATCTTTCTTTTAGACCAAAGCTACAAACAAATCTAAAATAAAATGTAGAGGTTTTAAATTTCTACCTGCCACGCTGTGGTAAAATGGAAAGGGAGTGATTTCACTGGTCAGTGTTGCACTCTGATGCGCACATGTGATGCATAGTTAAAAAAAAAAACAACAACAAATCTATTCAAATCCATTTTTCCGGATGTAAAAAAGGGTAGAGCTTTGAAGTCACACGGATTTTATAAATACCTCTGGACTTCATTCCGACAAAACGGTTTTCCACGATGTCGATTCGGCCGACTCCATGCTTTCCTCTGAGAGAAAACAAACAAAAAAAGATGTGAACAAGTATTCAAACAGCATCATATGTAATGTTTTAAAGGATATACCAGTGTCCGGGGAACTTACCCTACTTCATTGAGATAGGTGAAGATCTCAAGAGGCGTGTCTTTGGACGTTCCTTCATTCAGGTGGATCACCTTGACCGGTACACCTGTCACACACATTTTTCAAAATATGAAGCAAAAATATAGACATACTGAGCTGTACATACAAGAGGACTAAATGCGCCTACATGCTTGCACTAATTTTCAAAAATTATTGAAGGGTTGTTAAAAGGTTTTTTTTTTTCTGGAACAAATATGATTTATTTGACGCTTTATCCTGTTTGTAGGTAAGAAGGAATATAAACATAAGTTTTAGTAAATAAGTTTCAAATAAATAATAAATCCAAAATCGCGTATATTTAGCTTAACTCGCACTGATTCCTGACATTTTAGACTTCCAGTATCATGACCTCATACATGACTTCATGACTAAACATGATCTTTAATAATGATGATTTGACATTAAGCATCTGCAGTGCTATTTATTTATATTCGCTATATTTATATTTACATTTCGTTCACGTGGAATTTAATTGCACATTCATGAGCACGTTTTAAAAAAATCTAAACTAAAATGTAGAGGTTGAATCAAAAACTGCACAGCGCCATCTGTTGAATTTTGAGGTGAACTAATGATTTTTTCAAGATCGATATTTTTAGGATAAAAGGGCGTTTTCCATTTAAATTTCAAAGTAGCAATCTTCTCTTCCCGCGGGCTGATTGCGTTGAAACAAAGCAAACAAAATGCACCTGTAAAAACCACAACAAAATTCGTTCAGTAGTTTTTACATAATGCGTGCACAACAAGCAGACAAACAAAACTTCCAAAAACCATCACGCACCGCCTCGCCCAAATTATATTTTCGCAAATATCTTCAATCTCAGACACGCTCCAACAAAAACTTCACAGTTTTATTATATGTATGTATGTATGTATGTATTTATTTATTTATTTATTGAAAGGCCGACTAATCTAACAAACCAACTGCCAAGGGGTTCCTGGACAAGTCAGGGTTTTTTCCGTTCGCGCTTTTTCTTTTCCGAACGGTCAAGACGAGCCAATTTGGCTCGGGAAGAAAAGCACCTAAACTCAATACGGAGCCGAAGAGATCTGGAGGAGGGATAGAATGATTTGGGAGGAGTGGTGGGAAGAGGTGAATAGCCGCACTGAAGAAAAGCACTTATAAATTCAAAAGCTTTACTACTCTTAAGGCTGTGAAATCGTGAGCACAGCTTCCAGTAATTTAATTACACACTCCAGCTACTGTGTCACCATGTCCTCTTTACGGAGAGAGAGAGAGAGAGAGAGAGAGAGAGAGAGAGAGAGTAACAGGCTTCAGATCTTAACTTTAACAAGAATAGGACCTAGTAAATATCATAACACGTACTCTGTATTTATCCCTGCAGTTTGTGCTGCGAAAGTATAATTAACTATTAGCAGCTAGTTTGATTATCATGCGAGCCAGCACGTGAGAGGTGAGGAACAAAGCTGTTCTTAGTTAGATTGGAACTTTGCAGAGATGTTCATGTCATATTAACGAGAAACCCGACTGGTGCAAATGTTGGAATTTAAGTCCCAGAATTCAATGCAACTAGATGACTCGGTCACATCGAAGTTAGAGAAGAGACTAAGATATGATGATCTACGAGATGACAAGATAAAGACTAGACGATTAAAGTGCCGCTGCATCGCTTTCTTTAGATAGAAATGACTTAAAGGGCTAAATCCCTCTTAGTGCCACTGTTCACAATTAGTTGAATGGCATTGTGGGTAATGTAGAAAACTATCGTGTAAGTTAATTATCGTGTAAGATTAATATGCACGTCTTTAAGATTGGGTTTTTAACTCTTTAAACAAATAAATAAATGTATGAGTTTATTTATTTCTATTGTTAAATGCGAGTGTAGAATTAAGCGCAAACTTTTGCAAAACATTTTGACCAGTAATTGCACTTTTCCGTGAGTAATGAGTTTGCACACTTTCACCGCCTCTCTACATGAAAGACATCCAGAGTAAAAAGAAACAAAAAAGACAAACAGGACCCAGTTGAACACTCTGGCACGGAGTAACACTATCTATAAGAGCCACCACGCCTGGTCCAGCTCTCGCTCCTTTCACCCTACATCCTTTGGAGCCCCATAAATAAATCACCGTCAATAGGCTACTTATTCATAGCATGAAATGAGCAACTCGAAGGCCAAAGGTGGAAACGATGCAATAGACCAGGCTTAGGGTGGAGCTCCAGAGCGACTGGAAGAAAGACAAGAGAGGGCTCGAAGACTCTTTTGAACAGGCAGAAGAAGTTAAAAAAGAAAAAGTGCTGATCGTTTTTCTACCCTAAACCGCCTACTCCTCCTTTTCTATGCATCTGGGAGCCTCATTAGCATTTAGCATGCTTGCAGTTGCCAATCACGGCCGAATGGAGCGGTTCGGGTCGCCCTTTCTCGGCTGTGGGTGTAAAAGCCCTGTTAGAATGACACGTAAAAAAGGGACTTGACAAAATATTTTCAGACATGTTCTTTTGTCAGACGCCCCATTCCCATATCCTGGGAGCGCCCCGAAGGGTGCGAGGGCGCCCCGAAAGAGCAGGCCTCGTCTGCGTAACAATGCCGGGGACCACTGCAAATAGTTAATAATTAGATTAAAAGTTCAAATAAATTAAACCCCTGCGAGAATGCGGGAGTCTCTCGGACGCCCCCCACCCCAGGGTCTGTCAACGTGCGGGTCCTTTTCTCTGCCTCGGCCTCTCCTCAGAATAGTACAAAGACACAGCAGACACAGTTGTAGGAAAAATTAAAGCTTTACATTTTTCCTCTCTTTTCCCCTTCCTTAGGCCCTATCTCTGTCATTCTCTCTCTTTTTTTTCTTTTACTTGAGTGCAAGACATGGAAAAGCAAAAGGGAGGGGCCGGGCTTGTAAAATGACAAGAGGAAAAAGGTTTAGTAGTTAAAAATTCTTTTTAATCGATGAGAAAGCAAGCGCTGAGAAAGTAAGCGGGAAGAAAAGAAAGACGAGAATAATAATTAAAAAAGGGCCATAAAGGTTTTTTTTTTTTTTTTTACAGGACCAGGGAGGAGGGGTGGATCTTTTGTGCGGTGTCAGTAAACCAGCTTTTCTCATGGACACAAAATGGAGGTGACTAAAATCTATGAATACTGATCAGAAAAGGATCATAGACTAGCTTAAACAACACAATGACATCACTGTCTGATCCAATCAGTTCACTGGAAACTCACGGCAAGCTTAAGGGGAAAAAAATAAACGCTGCTCCTTTGGTTCTCCATGAGGTTGGGTTAACTTCTCAAGATTTGGGGAATGTAGTGATTTATTGGTTTATATAGAATGGGTAATGGCTTGCTTAAACAAGAAGCTGGGATATGTGAAGAATAAAGAATTGAGCTGAGCAGTAATATATCTGAGGAATAAAGGCTGAACTTAACTTAATGTGTTAATTATAAACAATGTTGTTTGTCTCTCTCATTCATTCTCTATACCAATTACCCTGTATGGGGTGCACACAAGCACACATTACGAAGAATTTAGAAATACGAATTGGCCTACTCTGCATGTCAGGAGGAAACTAAAGTACCCAGCAGGACTCAAACCCTGAACCCTGAAGTGCAGCCTAGTGTTCTTTTCACGATAGTAAGCTACTCGAGAGCTGCGCCGTTATAGGAAAATAATCAACACTGAGACACAAATCGTTTTTTCTCTTTTCTCTTCTCTTCTTTCTTCATAATATCAGGGATGTAATGATTAACTGTTAATTAATCGCCAATAAAAATGAAAGTGGTTAAAAAACTAACCACTAATTAACCGATAATGTTTGTTTTGCATAGTGTTTCGTATACGCCCTAGCCTACATATCTATTAATCTTTACACCACAAGAGGGCGCATTTGAGGTTCAGGGAGTACGCGCTAGCAATAAGTGTTTTTTTTTTAAGTTCTTGAACGAGTACAGAGAGACAAGTGTAGTATTTTCGACAACCTTGTTTTTTTTTTTTGTTCATTGAAATTATTCAGGCTTTGTTAATTTTCCCCACATAATTGATTTGGTAATTAATTAATTATGGCTTGCTAATGCGTTCAACTGTCAGGTAAGGAAGAATTTGTGGA
>JAOTRS010000030.1:2679842-2690942 GCA_028565755.1 Dinotopterus cunningtoni
TGTGGTCTGCCTGGGATGCGTGTGGTGACTGGGGACGGTTCCACTTTTCCATGAAGACGGTCCTGTCCTCGGCTGATTCAGACAGCTGTTTTCTGATTTGTGACTTCAGTCGCTCGATAGTACAGGACTGGAGTTTCCACCAGTCTACCTGAGCCTCCAGGAATGAACTAACTTTTTTTTTAACTTACACACATCTCCTGTTACACTGAACTTACAGTCTCACACAGTATGATGCCGATCAATCCCTACTATCCATTTCATCCAGATGAGGATGGGTTCCCTGTTCAGTCTGGTTCCTCTCAAGGTTTCTTCCTACTACCATCTCAGGGAGTTTTTTCTTGCCACTGTTGCCGTCGTCCTCGGCTTGCTCATCAGGGACAGTCTTATCATTTTGATTCATACACATTTACATTTCATACAAAATAATTCTTTTGATTAGGTAAAGCTGCTTTGCGACAATGTCAATTGTTAAAAGTGCTATATGAATAAAATTTAATTGAATTCAATTGTGGGAGGAAACCAGAGTACCCGGAGTACCCACCAGCACACAGGCGTGAGGTGAGAATCAAGGTGCGAGGCCACAGTGCTAACCACTATGCCACAGAACATATCGATCACTCCTTGTTAATAATTATATACACATGTACAACGTTTTATTTATTTTAACACCTGCTGTGTTACAGGGGCAAATAACCAACTTTGATTTTGCATCATCCTGACATGTTTTACTCCTTACTTACAATACCACAGATATCGACTGCAGAAGAAATGACTACGTTAATTCCCAATGCGAATTTTTTATATCTGCTGGAAAAATAGTTTTATGGAAATATGAAATTATAATAAACTTAGAAAATGTCAGTGAGAAGAGATAAAATGAAACAATTTTTGGCCTGGGAAAAAAAGCTGCCATCATATTCTCCCAGAGGGCACGATGTGGTTATTACTGCTGAACAGTGAAAACAGGTCACTACAGGTCATTAGTTACATTTAACACCCAGTGGAACAAAGAGGTGGAGTTTTTAGGGCCCAAGAACTATGACATCAGCCCTATATCATCATAGTATGTGAAGCGCCCTATTGTTTCCCTAACGATTATAATTTTTGTTGTTCGAACTATATTACTTATTTGTTTTTTTACACATACAGAAAGAAGGCTCTGTCCGTCTGTCCTTCACAGTAAGTACAGACGTCCGTATGAAAGACCACAAAAATTGCTCTTCATTAAATTCTAAATAATTCCCAATCAACTCATGCTACTACTCTGAATCAATCACATGATGTCTCACCGAGAAGAAGCTGGAATCGAAGTGCAGCAGGGTCATGAACATAAGGACGAGCAGCACGCGACCACCCAGCTGCATGTATTGCTTCGGGGAGCTCTCGCCCATCGTAGGCACCCCGGCGAACATGCTCTTCCCCTCAGAGCGTGACTCGGCCAAGAGGAGCAACAGCCCGCCTCCCAGAGCCATGTTCCTGCACACAAACACACCGACAAAGCACAGGCGTTGAATTTGGTCTCTTATCACATTAACACAAGACCAAGGTCATGTCTCATCGTGCTTAATTTGACCCCTATTTCAGAGGCAGATTATTATAAGACACTGTACAGTGGGGCAAAAAAGCATTTAGTCAGCCACTAATTGTGCAACTTCTCCCACTTAAAAAGATGAGAGAGGCCTGTAATTTTCATCATAGGTATACCCAACTACTACCTCGACAAAATAAGGAGAAAAAAAAAATCCAGAAAATCACATCAGGATTTTTTTGTTCTTATTTTGTCTCTCATAGTTGAGGTATACCCATGATATACCCATGTATACCTAGGACACCTCACGTGCATTTGTCCCTCTCTCTCAAGTCGGGGCCGGCCAGTAAGCGCATCGAGGTGCAGCAGAAGCATCAAGCGATAATTCTTCCTTTAATTCATTTTAAACTTAACGCGTTTACATTTACGGCATTTGGTAGACATCCTTATCCTGAGTGGTTTACTTTTTTCTCATTATTCCTATATCTGAGCAGGTGAGGGTTGAGGGCCTTAGTCAAGAGCCCAACAGGGGCAGCTTGGTACTACCAACGACCTTCTGCTCTTTAGCCAATGCCACCTTAGTCAGTGCATTACCCCTGCCCTATAAACAGTCCAGCCACTCTGGTTTCTATGACTGCTGGTTACAATCAAAGCCTGCGTGCTGGTGGAAGTCATCTAAAAATAATTCAGAAGTATGTTGAGCTGGCAGGGCCATAACCTGAAACTAATTTCAGAGGGATTAGGACATTCATACATACATACATTCATTCATACATTCATACATACATACATACACTTTTACAAACTCTTACTATTCTTCATATCTCTGTTCTTACAGCCTCCCTTACAGTACCCAACACCTAATAATAATTTAATTTTTTTATTAATAGTTTAGGTTAGCGCTCGCTTTTGTTCTGGATAGATCTTAGTCTAACTTCATACAAGCTTTTGCTGCTAATCAAGAGAATAAGGAAATTATTTCTTATTACATTTACAGATTTCGATTTGGAGTCTCTTTAAAAATGCCCATGTTGCCAGATTCAATCTGAAAATTTTCAGAATGCTAAGGAATTCACTATAAAAAGTAGCACTTACCTCATCAAAAACTTTAGATCCCATAGGATACTGTAGGCGACAGTCTGAAACAGAGAACCAGGAAACGATAAATACACACACACACATACCTAAATCTACATATCTATACAGTGGAACCTTGGATTTTGAGCATAATGTGTTCCGGAAGTGGGCTCGTATTTCAAAACACTCGTAAACCGAATAAAATTTTCCCGGAAGAAAGACTTAAGACATTTTTTAATTGCACGGTGTCCAATGACGCGCGCGCACACAGACACAAAAAGCTGACTGATACAGAGAAAAAAAATGGATTTTTAACCTCTCTAATGAGACTTTTGCTTCACACACGCGCTGTACACACGCATACAGACCCAAAATAAAATGTTTTACGCACACACACGTGGTCACAGTAACAGTACACGCGTGCACGGATGTTGATTATACCAGTAGGAGACGAGCACAGGGGAGACGATTACCCACAATTCCGCAGCACAAGAGAGAGAAAAATCATTGGCTCAGTTGTGATCACCTGACGCTCGGCGTCACAACAAGAAGCGCATGCGTGATACATGATACTCGGTACTCGTAAACCAAGACTTGTTCATTTTCCAAGTCAAAATGTATTAAAAATCTTTGCTCGTCTTGTGGAACACTCGCAAACCGTGTTACTCGCAATCCAAGGTTTCACTGTGTATTGTTGTTAAAGCTAAACGTTATTTCATTACCTGTAGTGCAATAATGCCAAATAATCCAAAGCAAGCATACTGTACAAAATTTCTACTGAGAACCAGGACACAGCCACCTGTAAGGGAAAAAGAATATAGTTTAAGGACATTCACACAGCTAAAACTCCAAAACAACACTTTTGTACCTCAGGTTTATTATATATATTTTAATTCTTGGATACCAGGCATTCTTGCACCGATTTGGTTTTAAAATCACGGCAATGATGGGCAATTATGAACATATTTTACACACTGAACCGTAGACCTTAAAAAAAAAATCTGAAGTGAATCAAACGTTACTTTGACTCAACTTCGATAAAAATAAAAATTCGGAATAATATTTACCAGTAATAATAATAATAACTAGAGAGGCACATTTCCTGAAGAAAATGTGAGTGGTGCTTGCCATGTCATAGACATAGCTGATGTCATAGCTGGTGTTGGTCTCAATGTTAAGTCTATGGGACCGCTTTGCAAGCACCACTAATAATAAGAAGAATGGCAATTAAATTTGTATTGCGATTATTTAATCATTATGATGTTGTAAATATCTAGATTTACTTTTCAGGTTTTTTTTATATATATATAATTCTAAATAAACTATTTAAAAAATAATTCCCTCCTACAACACAGGGCACTGTGCTGCCTGTCAGTGCGTGAATAGGTCAAAGTGCACCACCTGCAGGATTATAGAGGAACTGCAACATTTAACCACCTCAATAGCAATGGACTTTGAAAATAATTACTGTAGATTTTTCCTCATTTGTAATACAAAAATGGGCGAAAAAGTCTTGCATCAGCTGAGGTGTTTGTTTAAATTATTTTCTAAAATAACCAGCATTTCTGCACAGACAGACCAGCCAGTTTCTCGATTTATACTTCAACATTTCTCTCGTCATATCTGAAGTTACTTTAATTCATTTTAATTTCGTGACTCGTGTTGACTCACTTCCTTTATTTTTTTTAGATTCATGAATTAATATCAACAATGATCATTTTTTGCTACATTTTCTTGCTAGTGAACGCGTAGGAGGATGTACTTTTGATTTTAGTTTCTTTGGATAAGGGCCGTTTAACCTTGACATTATATCCCAGACATAAGATGCCGTCTTACATGACTGGAAGTTGAGGTTAAGGTCCCTCATTTCGTAGGTTTTTATGAATATCAACATTCGCACATTTGGACAGCTTGCTAAACGAGGCCCCATATGGCTTAAATATAATTAAAGCTAACAAAAGCTCACCCAGCTGTCCTAATAGGTTAAGCAGCACAAAGCACGTGGCCAGGAAGTACCCGCAGCCCCAGGTGGCCTCGATGTAGTCTCTCTGCTCGTACCACTGGAACCACATGCGGATGCCGTCCTCCAGGAAGGTGCTGATGAGACACAGCCGCGCCAGGTGAGGCAGGTAATGTTTCGTCACTCTAAGGAACTACAGAAAACACAAGCGCTCATCTTAACATTACATTATTGTTTCAAGGTCTCAAAAAAAAAAAAGAAATAAAAAACAAAATGTTGGATTTATTTTCTAGATATATAGAAAATATTTATCTGGGACACACTATTCACTAGCACACACACACACACACACACACACACAATATGGGCAGATTGGAAATGTCAGTCAGCCTATACACGGCTTGTTTTTGGGCAAGGGGGCAGGGCCAGTGTTTCTTCCTCTGCAGCTCAAGTTAAAAAAAATAAGTAAAAAAATACAAAATAATTCACAGATGTGTTAATTACAATTAAAAAGCACAATATTTTATTGAAACAATTAAACCATTAAACAATTAAACTGGGTGTGTCCACAACTTCTGATAAAACTATTTACCGTTGTGTTGAGCGATTACTGTTAATATGATTTACAGGCACGAACAGCTTTAAAAACAATTCTAATTTAAAAAATAATTAAGCAAATTATCAGTGTTCTTCTTCCCGTAATTAACCCCCATTACCAGTCGCATTTTCAAGCCGGTGATTTAACAGTCTTGTACACAACATGCTCATTAAAGAAGCAGTCGTGCTATCGTTGCTGTGTGAGCTGATACAGCTGTCTGGATCACTGATTGGTTGAGACCTTCTGGGAAGTGCTGATGTGGACCACTCAGTGAGAGGAAACATGTACTGTATGTGTGTGTGTGTGTGTGTGTGTGAACTGTGGAGCCAAACAGTGCTTGTGCAAATCACCTGGGTTTAAGCAAGGGGGCTGTGGAGTATCAGGGCTAGGTTTCTAAATTAAAAAAAAAAAAAAAAAAAAAAAAGGCTCAAGCTCAATGAGAAAAACACTGACATGATGTCGGGTCTCGTATCTCAGGGCTTTCGTTACAGACTAAGAGATGAAGATGTTAAAAAATACAAAATGGAGGCCAAACTTAGTTCATTTTTTAATCATATTTCTTTACAGAGAGATAGAGGTTGTGTGACTGACACAGCATGTTTTTGTTCACTTTTTCTAATCCCTCTAGTTGCTTTAGTGGTTTTTAAGATCTAAATATGTTGCTAAATACTACTATGTGACCTTTAAACCAGGGTTACTGAATTAAAAGGTTAAATAAATAAAATTTTCTTGAAGCTCTCACGTTTGTGTTAGGATTCAGATCTCTATACAGTATATGCAGTCATTGTAAGTCTATACAAAATAAGCAACTTAAAATTTCCATAGCATTTCAATAATGTTTATTGTCAAGTTTCAATCACTATGTTAACAGTTTGAACTTCAATGGCCTTGTATATTTACTTGTATATTTATGGAATACAAACAATATTTTTTATACAAACAATAATATTTAGTGAATCTTTATTTGCACACTGCTGGGCTGTAAACGAACTTGAAAGGACTCTGGTTGCTCTGTCACACAGGGCTTTCAGTTCGGGTATTTTACACACCTACACCCTCATAGTGAAGCTTCAACGTTACTGCTTTTTATTATCGCAATGGTTTCAGAAACAGATGAGTCAAACTGGTTTTAAAACCAAAATAAACATATCGATATGTCCATTCATCTTTGAAGGTTCAGTTTCAATCAGTCTACTTTCCTTTTTTTTTGGAGTAAGCCATGCTATGTGTCACTTCTGTTTCTTCTACACTACACACTCTGTCTATAAACTATCATGAAATTATTCTCACTTATCAGTAAAAAAAAAAAAAATCAGGATCCAGACGGAACTACGCTCACTTGGTCTGGATCTGTACCGGAAGCTGCCATTTAGTGATGTTCGATTAATATTAATTTGTTAAAAGCGTACTGATATCTCAGGGAAATCTATCGTCTCAAAAGTCACAATATCAAATTGTAAAGTCCTGACTCTATACAAAAAGATACACAATATACATACTGAGAGACACAACAAGAAATTGTACCTTTATTTATTTATTTTTTTAAATCTTTACACAAAACTGCACGTCCATCTCGCTTAACAAACAAACAACAACTCCTGTACTGTCATGACTGAAGAAACTCCCAGATAAGCCAGTATATACAATACCGTTCTACACACGATGGCCTCGGGAGCAGAAATCCGAGCTCCCGAGATCCCAAGTTTAGAATGCCGGTTATTTCCGGGAACATCTTTACTATGTATCAATTACTTTCATTACACTGTAACATGGTTATTTATATAGACTTCAATTGATCTTTGTACAAACTCCAAATGAGTTAAAGTATATATATATAACTTGTTAAAGTAAGACCACAGAGTGAGAGAGAGAGAGAGAGAGAGAGAGAGACGACAAAGAGGCTTTTATAAAAGAGTGTGAAGAACTCTGCATGGCCGAGTTGTGTTACGAAGCCACTGAGCAACTGCTGGCACACAAGACTGAACTTTGGTTTCTGGTATCAGCTGTAAAGTTGTGTGTGTATATAAAGCAATATCATGCTATAATTTATAAAAGTGTGACACCTGTAACAGGTAGTTGTTTCACCTGAAGTTCTCGACCCTGTTCTTGGAAAACATCTCGTGTTGAGTGTTTTCCTAAACACTTGTGTTGATCAGCTGATTGATTGGATCAGGCATGTGAGAGAGCACCAAAGATAAGCCTTATTCAGAAGGGTGAAATGGTCATGGGGTCCTAGGGGTGTTTACTATTTTACAGCTGTTCATTAGTGATTTCATTTGTGTTCTGATCAAAACCTGTCAGCATTTTTTTTTCCATCCTCCTTTAGGATTTTTTTTTTTTTATTATTATTTATTTTCTACACAGATGTCACCCAGCTAGATCCATATACAACTATCGTTTAATCGTAATTCTCAATTCTTGCTGAAAAATTGATGCAATAAGCACCAGAGCCTAGACACCGTCACAGAAGAGCAACAGATTTATTACTATTTAAAAATTTATATTCTAATATTTTTATCCACCCCTCTCCACAGTGTTAGGTTAAACCTTAATGCAGCACTGTTCCTGGTGTTCAATTACCATCTCCAGTTTATAACTAAAACAGACTTTAAAATACATTTATTTTAAATACTATGCAACTCATACTTATGGACAAGCCACAGCAGTGTAAAAAAGGCAGCTTCTCAAAAGCTCATCTGAAGAAGTTTGAGCTCATGTGTATGACGTCTTCTTTGAAAGAATTAAACCCAAAAAATCCAAGAATTTCCCTCCCCCCCTTAAAGAAAGCCATGACAAGGAAAACAAACAGAAAACAAAAAATGCAGACTCACCACTTTCACAACTAGCTAATTACAACTGCTTAATCTGCTCAAATCGGTGTCATAACGGTTCACAATCATAAGGACCATGAAAATCCCCGCGCTACCGGTAAATGGAAATATAGTATATCCTATGTAGGACCACTTACACAAGTGACTCAGATTTGATCTGAAAATACCTTTGTTCAGTCGTACAAAAAAATAAATAAATAAATAAAAAATTACACTCTTGCGTGCCTTCCTACTTTTATCAGATATGGTCAGAGGACGAGCTAGGCAAATACGTGCGAGATGACAGACGGCATAGATGACATGGCGTCTAAACAGCGATCTACTTCCGTTCTCAAGTACGACCAGCGACTCAACAGGACCTTTTCCAGCGGACGACAGTGATGTTTTCTCACTGATTAAACTGAAATGACAGGTAGTCGGAAACGAAACGATCCCGTGGCCCTACATGGAGCAAGACACGCCATCGAAAGTGGGGCGGGACATACGCACTGTATCTAGAGAACATGCATCTGATTGGACAAACACACCACTAGTACAGGATGATTCATGAAAGAAGTGACATACAAGTCTTTGAAACTGCTTGCAAGATATACGGTCATTCATGTTACTAAAGAACAAATCGGAAAGAGCTGTGGATTTCATTTTAGGGTCTCAGAAACAGTCCAAAGGGTGATAAATTGGAGAGATTTGAGAAACCGTTACCTAAAACCTGAGGAGATGTTATAATGAAAACTTTCACTAGTTGTAAATGTGTTATGCTTTCTTAAGAATTTCCTTACACAAGCTCGCAACTTCTTGTCAATTTACACAGAGATAGTACTATTTTTATAACCTAGCTCAGATGATACACTCCTAAAAACTACTTAAGTTATTTGCAGTTATTTTAGCAAACTAGCACTAGAGCTAGCTAGCACAGATTTGCCCATGTTACCTAAACTTCTCACGTCTTACAAGAACCAAACAGTGATGTATGTTTATATATCTTTTTCTTTACTCGTGTTCAGCTAGGCTAGCGACAACGTCTTCTCATTCAGTTCAATTCAATTCAATTGCAACTTTCCTTGCTAACTAGCCTAGCCGGATAAGCTAATCAAGCCCAATATGAGACAGTTTCCCGAACAGTCGGTTTCCGTTAATCGGTACCTGATCCGCGACATCCTCCGCCGTGCTCATGATGTCCTCCTGACCCATGGCTGGTCGATTCTGTAAAGACGCCGGCTGTCAGAAAAAATTAAACCTGTTGTTGTTGTTTTTTCTCGCTCTTATTTCAGGCAGAGTTAGAGAGATTTAGAGATTTTTCCCCCCCGCCTGTCCGTCAAGACTAGGCCACCGCCGTCCCACAATCCCGCGCGCGCCGCTACGATAAGCCCCCCTCGCGCGTGAGACGCGGCGCGCGGACTCGCCGTGTGTGCCACGTGTACCGAGAAGGTCTGCGGGCGCGCGCGCGTGCGTCTGCTGTACTGTACACTACGCTATACCATACTACCCACACTGTAGTATACTACGTACCTGCACGTGTGTTTATGTATACATGTATACAGTGCTGTGTATTTGCCACCTTCCTGAATTTTTCTTTTTAGATTTTCCCTTTCTCACACTTACGATTCAGTTCATCAAACAAATTACACGAAGATAACCAAAAAATAAATACAAAATTCACTTTTAAAAAATGATTTTATTCATTAAGGAAGAAAAAAACAGAGGGACCCTCCAGGGATTCAATTCCCAATTTCGCATGTGTGTGTGTGTGTGTAAAGTTTGCATGTTCTCCCTATGTTTGGTGGGTTTCCTCCGGGTGTCCTGTCACAGTCCAAAGACATGAAGATTAGGCTAATTGGCAATCCCAAATTGGCCCATAGTGTGCGAGTGTGTGTAGCCTGGATTGGCATCCCATCCAGGTCCCCAGTCTCCTTGAATAGGCTCCGGGCTTCCCCACGACCCTGTATACAGGATAAAGCAGTATAGACGATGAGTGAGTGAGTGACTGAGTGAGTGATGAAGGAAAAAAAGTTATTCAATTGTACCTGGCCCTATGTGAAAAAAGTCATGAATGAACTGTTATTTTTAGAAAGCTGCGTTAAATTTCACTTGGCCTGATTACTGCCAGACCTGTTGAATCAAGAAATCAGTTAAATAGAACCTGTCTGACAAAGCTACACATCCCCAAGCAACACAATCTAAAGAACAGTATAGAAAAAAGAAATTCAAGAACAGATTAAAAAGAAACTAATTAATTATCATGTTTAAATCTGCAAAGGGTTACCAAGCCATTTCTAAGGTTTTGAGACTCCAGTGAACCATGGTAAGAGCCAGTATAAACAAATGGAGAAAGCTTGAAACAGTGGTGAACCTTCCCAAGATTGCCCGGCCTACCAAATTTACTCAAAGCGCATAATGACAACTCATCTAAGAGCTTGTAAAAGAACCCAAAACAACTTCTAAAGAACTGCCGGTCTCACTCACCTCAGTGTTCATGATTTAACAATAAAAAAGAGACTCCAAGACTCCAAAGCAAGGAGTTCCAAGGCGAAAACTACTGCTGACCAAAAAGAACACAAAGGTAAATCTCACATTTGGAAAAAAATATCTTGATTATTCCCATGACTTTTGGGCAAATATTTTGTGAATTGGTGGAACAAAAGTTTATCTTTTTGGAAGGTGAGCTTCCTGTTACAACTGGTGTAAAAAAAAAAAAAAAAAACTAAGACAGCGTTTCATGAAAAAAAAAAAAAAACATTATACTGACAGTCAAACCTGGTGGTGGTAGCGTGATGGTCTGGGGCTGCCATAATTGATGCAACCATGAATGCTCCAATCACTCTAACAGAAAATCCTGAAGGAAAATATCTGGCCATCATGTTTGTGACCTTAAGCTCAATCGCACCTGGATTATGCAGCAGGACAATGATCCGAAATACACCGCCAAAAAATTTGTTTTGACCGTTTGGAGTCATAGATACAGTATATATACTAACTAGATGTCGCCTCTGACGCTGCTGTCCATAGGAACGATGCGTCAGCGCGGCCGACATCTTGGGTCGGGGGAAGCCGCGTCTACTCTGCATTAGTTAACATTGGCAGAGAACTATCAACGATTAAAATCACC
>JAOTRS010000030.1:2700720-2714896 GCA_028565755.1 Dinotopterus cunningtoni
TAATCGTCACAGGTCAGGATTTGAAAATAACATCAAGCTAAAACCACATTAGAGAGGATTTCATATAAGAAAAAACAAAGCCTTAAATTTATGGATCTTGATATGAATAAAGTATATGAATATGAATGCTATATATTTAATTATTAATATATTTTTAACATATTTAAAGTTTTGACTGTTGTGTATTCAATAAACATTTTTTTTCTGCTTTTTTATCTTTCAAAGCAAAAAAACAAACAAAACAAACCACTCCCTATTAAAAAAAGAAGAAGAAGAAAAAAAGTTAGCATATTGTCCAGTAGAAAATGTTTGGAGTAAATGTCAGGGTTTAATTATACAACTGTATATGAATTATGTTATTAGACTAAGGGTTCTTCCTGCAAATATTTAGTCTCTTTAATGTTATTTGAACCTGGCATTTAATTGTTTAAAATGTATAATATACTGTATGCCTTTATTATTTTATATGTTACAATGTAAGTACTGGTTTGAATTGCTGTGCAATAGAAAAATAAGTCAAGCTAAACATTTTTCACAACTGCACTATGAGACAAAGTGAAATATGAATGAAGTCATGTGATCACTGTTTTGTCTACGATATCACTTCTTGAAACCCTAGAATACGCCGCCATTAACTCCATGCTGGACCAGATAAACTCCTGCCTGGATGACTTAGAAGAGAGGAACGACGCTCTGAACGGAAAACTGCACGAGCTCCTGGAGTCCAACCGACAGGCTCGGCAGGAGTTTCGAGCTCAGCTCAACAAAAAGGAACCAGAGGAGCAAAAAGAGCCGCCGTCTGAGGGATGATGACCGAGCGGATGCTGAACTCCAGTCCTGACTCATTCCACTGGCACAAAGCTCTGCTGTAGTTCTATTTATATGTTATGAGCACACATCACACCCTTATCTGTACCTCATCTGTGCGTCTTTGTGAGTTTTTTTTTTTTTTCCTCCTCTGAAAGAGTCATTTTAACATGGAATACCTCATTTCACAAATCACTCCACAAAGAAACAACAGCTCAATCATCAAATATTTTAATAGACATTAAAATGCAGAAAACAAACATCTGGAGGAGAAAAAAAAATTACAAGTTGCTTCCAGCTCCTATAAAACAACCTTTTTTTTTAAAATCCTTATTTCATTTGTAGAATAAAAATAGATTATGAAATGTACAGTTCCATTCTGATGATTATTTCCCATAGTGTTGTGGTCCTGGTAGGAGGTACGACTCAAGACTCTACACATTTCCATTCCACAGCATGTTAGTGCTGTTTAATGCTCGTCTTTAAAACACAGATTACGATGGCTGTCTGATTCTGAAACTGAATTTAAAGTGTATATTTGAAGAGTGACTAATACTGCATGTGGTGTCGAAGCTGTGGCTAAATTGTGACTAAAATCTGCCTTTCAGAAATATTAGGAATGTCAAATCAGCTTAAACGTACACCTGGAAAAAGTTAGTGGATTGAAAGACAGGCGAGTGTTTACTGCCTTAAAATGTTGGGGGGGGAAAAAGGGACTCTTAAAGGGATGTCTTAAATTAGATTTTTTTTTTTTTTAATTTAATTCCAGGCTAGTACAAGAGTGAATCTAAAGCTGAACCTGATCCGGACATGGCTTCAGATCTTTTTGCAATTCTTCGACGCTAAAACCGATTCTTTAAAGCATCCCGAACAAACACGGATCTCTAAAAACGAAAAATTTCCCATTACTGTTAAGTCAAATTAAACTCTTTTTATGAACTTCGAAACAAATTCATCCAAATATCATCGGGGGAGATTAGATTAAGCATTCTGCTTAATTTTTTTTTTTTCAAAGTATACTGCAGAGCATTGACTCTGACTCGCCCGTTTAAAAAAACAAAAAACAAACAAAAAAAAAACCACACACAACATGCTGTTTTTCTCCCCCCAGTGTGTTTGAACACGGTTTGCTCAGAATCAAATTAAAAATAAAACACACACTACTGTAGGGGCAAGAAATAGTAATAGAGGGAAATAAAAACAAAGCATGATGATCATACAGCTCAGGAAGTAAAGGGACACTCCAAAAAAAAATCTTTTGTTTTTTTTTCAGCGCTATACAGCTATAAACGCTTATGTACTTAACGACCAACGAACGAACGAATGAATCAATCAATCGTCATTTCATTTCTTTCTTTTTTATTAAAAGATCTGCTCTCAGCATTTCCAAGAATCAAAGCTCACATTTTTTTAAAACTTAAATTAAAAATAAAGCATAAGCATAGAGGGATGTACCGTAGAACAGCATGGGACCAGCAGACTGACAAAAAGTTGAGAGGTTTTTAAACTCACCGTGAGATCTCTTTTTTTTTTCTTCTATTTTTAACCAAACCACAATAGAGCCTAAGCAGTATTTCAGGTCACCATTACACCGTCTATACAGCACATTATTTGAATCATGCTTTCATTTGTGAATCCGTGTTCTCTTTCCTTGTTTGGACCGCAAACGATAGCTGTAAACTAAACCCGAGTGGCTTCTGAAAAAAAGGAAAAAAAAAAAAAAAAAAAATCAGACTCACCTAGGAGCATAAAAGACAAACGGCGGTAATGGTGGTACAATTAGCTAAGCTAATTAACGACATTCATAACGACAACTTCACCAACACTAGGACACTAGGATGAAGCTAAAGAATGCCGGATTCTAGGCTAAGACTGTGGGGAAAAAAAAAAACACTTGTGAAGTAACACTTTGCGTACTGGTCGTTGGAACAGCATGCGTAGAAAAAAAAGCTCCTTAAAGAGCGCTGGCTTTTGACGAGATCCTGCTAGAGCTAACCTGAAGGTCCGGTTTCTTCCCAGCTCGGACGAGATCACCTTCTTGACATTGAAATGATGAAAATAAACCGGATCAAGGTTTTACCGAACGGATCTGATGTAAGGCGGCTGGATGCGTACGTCACGCTCTGGAAAGCATCACCTATAGAATTTTCTCCAGCTTCATCCAAGAACATCGACGGTCTTTAGCTTGAAGCGATAACTGCGGCAAAATGCCCTCTCTGATTTAAGTAAGCTGGAGCCTTTTATAACCGCTTGCTCCCAGCTTGGTTGTTTTTCCTCAGATTGTTTTTGAAATACCTTCATATTTTTTTTTCTCAGTTTTCTCTCCCTCTCTTTCCTTTTTTTTATTTTTTTTTACGCTTTACCAAACCACGTCTTTAAAATGCTGTTAAAGTAAAACGTTGCTACATTCTAAGTCACTACAAGATTTTTTTTTTTAAAGATCAAGTACCTCAACAGATGAAAATGTGCAAGGTCTTTCTTCATCATCTTTACACACATTCTTTATAAATCTCAAAGGGAAAAAAAAAAATAAGAAGAAGAAGCTTTAAGGGTTTAAGATTTAGTCTTAAATCTGGGGCAAAGACCTACAAAACGCCTGAATACAAGACCTACTCTCTACAGGGATTGTCCTACTGTCCTGGCTTCCGTCTCTTTTAGTGAACAACAGAGGATGTGTAACGGACATTGAATGAAAAAAAAAATTCCCACTCAATCTCTCCATAGCAGCTTGTTCCTCCGTCTCCGTGTCTTTCCCAGAGCTCAGCGTCGTCTTCCTCCCCTTCCTCGTTTCTTGCCAGGCGTCCTGCCGCGCCCTCTGCTGGTCTTTTCTTCGGGGACGCCGCTCGGGACGTCGTCCTCCTCGTCAGGCTCTTCTGTAACCCCGTCTTCCTCCGTGTCTCTGGGCTGGGTGGGAGACCCAGAGGCAGGCTGCTGGTTAGGGGAAGGTGGTACGCTGTTGCTGTTACTCTCTTTGCCGCTGGTGCCGATGTTTCCCTGGTCACTCGCAGCTCCAGAGGACGTTAGTCTGCTGTTCCTGATGGCAGGGTCACTTAACGAGGAACCGCTAGGAGACTCAGCGTCCTTGGTTTCATGATCCGCTGAGGTGCAAACTGATTCGGAGGCCTGTGCAGCTGAAGCTTCCTGAATCTTTAATGCCTTGTATCTCTGTTAAAAAAAAAAAAAAAAAAAAAAAGGCTTAACATCAAATTAAAAATCAAAGATATGAACAGTCTCGTCTTTTTCCACAAATTTGGACATATTAAACAGTCAAAGTACGAGGGTGAGTCAAAAATTATCCGCACTCCGGTCATTATTTATTTATTTATTTATTTATTTTTTTATTTTTTAGTTTTTTTCCCCTCTTGTGGTCTGAGGGTTTACATGTTGCCGAAACAACTCACAGAAGATCATAAACAGAAGCCTTTGGATTTCTGCTGACAGAATTTGCAGCGACACTCTAAGGAAGGTGACTTTTGAAGTTTTTTAAAGGGAATCATTACTGGTGACGAGACACAGATTCATCACTACGAGCCTGAGAGTAAACGGCAGAGTCCTCAGAGTGAACGGAAACGTCCTCAATCGCTGACCGAGAAAAAGTTCAAAGGTCGACCATCAGCAGGAAAAATTAATCGATACTTACAGTTTTCTGGGATTCTCAAGGGCCAGAAGTATTGAAACATTATCAGGAAAAAGGTTCAACAATAACCAGTACTCAATACAGTGAGATGTTTATCAAAGTCGACTGTCGACACTCTCCAAAAACTTTGTTTTGAGCATCTTCCCTATTGTCCTGATTTCACTCTATCAGACTTTCACCTGTTTGTCCCCTGAAAGCAGCCCTACGAGGACAAAGATTCACTTCAAGTCATCAGTGTGGATAATTTTTGATTCACCTTCATACAGCTTTACACATAAGGCACTTTCACATCTTGTGGCTTTTCCAGCTATGATTTATGTTTAGTCCAACCACTACTTTAGCTAGATAAGCATAAAGTGTAGCCATCTCCTACATCTCTTTAAAAGAGGCGTCAAATATCCTACGTGCTACAGCTAAACCATATCTAGCGGCACCCGAGATTTAGTACTGCCCCATTTGAAAGAATTCTAGATCAGCTTCAAGATTCAACTCCATTCCTGGAATGCCAGTGTCAAGCACAGTTTGTAATTCACCAACACTTAAACACACCCACTGGACCTGGTAATTAACAGATTAGTCAAATCACCAGGGTTTGAGCAAAAAAAAAAAAAAAAAAAAAATCACCAAACTGTGCTGGGCCTCTATTACTGAACTTGAATAACCGCATACTAGATACTGTAATAGTAATGATGTAATGTCTTTGACATACCTTTAGGTTCTCAAAGTGTTGGTGCGTCTTACAGTGAGAGCGTCGTGCTGATGCCTCGTAGTGATAGAACTCGTTACACAGCCGGCACAGGAACCCAGCCACAGGAATTACGAAGCTGGAACCTAGGAACCACAGAAGATTTACATTAACACAAATTTGGTCAAAAATGAATACTGACTTTTTAATATTCAATCTGATTCCTGTCAGAGTTATTATCCATTACAGAAAGTTATAGGGCAGATATTCAGCACACTTTACGCTTAATAATAAACACTTAAATAACAGAAGTTTCCGGTGTCAACTTCGTACCCGAAAAAGGAAGAGCTTTCTAGTAGATTTCAGTTTTCCAAATTTATTGATACAAGATGTTTTGCTGTTTCTTAGCAACAAGGTGTAACGTGAGGATGGCGTGAAGGAAATGCTGTTTAAGCCTGTTAAAATTCAACTGAGTTCCGGGAGCACGTTCGTAAGTCTGATTTGTTCTTAAGTCCGACAAAATGATTCTTATACGCTTTTAACACGAATATACAACGTAAAGCATAACAACCTACTTGACTAAATCCCTGTCCCCTTTCCCCACACTGCTATCGTGTGCTCAAAAAAAAAAATGCGACCGCACCTAAGAAAATTAAATCACAAGTTAAAATTTATTACAATTTTTGCTCGTGTTGCAAACTAAGTTACTTGCAATCCAAGGTTTTACTAGTATGTCAAATGTAACAGTGCTGTCTCTGCGCCTTTAAATCGTGAGGGAAATCCTAGATGCCATTTTGCCATCTGAGATCATTTAAAATCTGAAATAAGTGCTGAACAGACACAGCTAGTCTGTTTCTATTCAAACTAAAAACAAATTTTAGGAAATATTTAGACATTTATATTGCTAGGAATAACTATACATGCGCATGGCTCTGGCATGTTCCTTACCGTATACAGTGTCTGAGTCAAACTCTTCTTCCTCTGTCATGTCTTCCAATGTGACCTCCATCTCTACTGGGAGCCCTTCCTGCTATAAGGCAAGCAAATTAAAAAAAAAAAAAAAAAAAAAAATTACTCTCTATTCAAATCTTTATAAACATTAAATTCTGGCACAGGGGAAAAAAAGAAAAGTGTGGAGGGACACGATCACCGAATTTCCTCTACCTGTCCATTTTCTTCCTCCACCCGCTCTTCTTCCTCACTGTCCATGCCTTCTTCATCAGCGCCCACTGTGTAAACCTCCAAACCCAATTCGTCCAGATTCCCTTTCCCGGTTTCTTTTAACACCTCCAAACAAACAAACAAACACACACAAAGATTAAATCCCAGGCAATCAATGAAGATGATCTGACACAAGTTGTCTGCATTGAGACACAGAATGTCTACCTGCTCCATGCGCTGTTTGTGCTCGGTGGACTGCATGTGTTCAACAAACTCTCTAGATGTCCTGAACTGCTGCTTACAGACGGTACAGCTGGGACTCGAGGAACGGCTACAAATCTGCCATGAATAAGAGGACGAAAGAAGAAAAAAAGAAACGTACTTTGGAGATAAACACATACAGGTTGGAATTTCTTCCAGTGATCCTTTTTCTCTGCTAACCTCGATGTTCAGGTTAATCTGAATCGCTTAACTTTTATTTTTATATATATGACTTAAGGCTTATGCCTCGCTCTGAGGTTTTACGTGACTGCTCAGAGATTCACCTTGTGCTCCCTGGTCTTACGATGATCCATGACATTAGTAGTGAAGTGGGTTTTGCAGGTGGGACACCACCTCTGCAGGCCTGGTCTTTTCTCCCTGTTGGATACAAAGCATTTACATCACTACAACATTTCTAATCAATCATTTACATTTGATGCTGATTAAGACGTTGTTTATATGTCTGTGTATCTAGCTCACCCGTCTTTTCGTGAACCCTGAAGAGTCTCCTGTACACGAGGCAGCAGCGTGACGAGGCAAGCGTTACTCATGTGCTGAATTTCCATCATCCTCTGCTGGTGGGCCAGTCCGTTCATATGGCTCTGGAAATTCTGCATGCACACACACAGAGATTAAAGGGTGCTGAAATAACTATATAAAGAAGTGCATACTACAATGACAAAACTCTATCAAGAACATTTAAACACTCAGCATCAGTCATGCTACATTTCATCTTATTTCTTAATTTTGGTTTAAAGCAGTCAACAGTGCGTATGATTTTTTTTATTTTTTTTACAATAATAATGCAAAAGTCTTTAGCATACGATTAAAACATTGTAACAAAAATAATTTAGCATTCAATAATTCCAGAAAAATTTTCTGTAGGTATTCTGATAAATTGTGCTAGGTAACACATGAAACAGATTTTTTCTCTTTCCATGTGCCATCCGGCGACAGATACTCCACACCTTGGAGATCAGACATCCGTTGTATCTGTGGCAAGTACTTATGAGGTATTTTTCTTTAAAAAAAAAATAAACAGGAAGCCAACTCAACAACTCAACTCGGCACAGATTTTTTTCCCCCTTTTTTAAAACAGCTGCTTATATGGAAGTCCTGCGAGTGTGTGTGTGTCGACAGGGGAGGCTTCAAACATCAAACTGTACATTTGGGTTTTCTAATGTGTCATGTAGAACCAAAGTTATCATTACTTTCAAAAACGAGTACATTTTACTGCTACTGAAATACAGGAATGACATTGCAAAAAATGTAAAGAACTCATTATTTTGGGGTCAAAGAAACACCTGAAACAACAATAATAAATAAATAAATAAATAAATAAATAAAGAGAAGGCACAGAAGCTCCGAAGATTGTTTCAAGCAGGAGGGGGCGTGTCCAAATGAAGTTTCGAGTCATGTGACCAATAACAAACGAAGTCTTGCGTCTGCCAGAATCTCATGCTCTCTTCAGTTCATTTTCAAAGATGTTGATTATGTGTATAAACATTTCCTTAAACAGTGCAGCTTTATGCACATTATTAACTGTGCTGATTGTGATGTTATGATCTAGTTGCTACACAAAATTTGTCCACTAGATGGCAGTACAATGGGCCCTTGAATGAAGCTTCTTGAAAGTAACCTTCTGGTGAAACTATTGTCGGGGACGCCTCGACACCTAAATAAGCCATCTGGTCACTAACCATCATTAGTTTTTTAACTTCATCTTACTCTTCACATATGGGTAGAAGATGGGGAGAGTTTGTATGTTGGATCTCTGAAATGTGAAAGTAATAGAAAAAAAAAATCTAATAATGACCCAGAGTATATTATGAACCAAAAAAAAAATCTTGTAAGTGTGTTTTCATGCCTGAACACGCAGTACTTCTTAGTTCTTCTGCTTAACATTAAACTTTGGAGTGCCATATTAAACCTGTGTCAATGGGAACATCGAGAACCGTAGCAATGGTTTATTTTTAAAAGACTTTCTGCCCATCAATTTAGGGACGTACTTGTTGGTTGTGGCAGGTGATGTTACAGATATAGCAGTAGAATTTGTTAGCCGTTTCTCCTCCCCCCCCTGTCGTCGTCGTTGTCTTTTCTCTGGCCGGTTCGCTGCTCCCGGTTGTGTCATCTTTACCGTCGGCTACGGTCACTGAACCTGCAGGCTCCGACTGGCTTGAACTGTTCTGCTGATCTGTGTCCTTGAGTGAAGACTCTGGGCCTTCCACCTGCTGTAAAAAGAAAAGTCACTTATAATGATTCTATCTATCAGAATCTTACAGAAATGCATTTACTGTTGGTGATCCCAACCTCGGCTGCCCGGCTTTGCTCTAGTGCCTCGGCTGCTTCGGACCCGGCTACCGTCCCGTCTTCTTCTGGTATGCAGTCTGAAACAGACAAGTCAACAACAAAGTTGATCCCGCTTTGTTAAATTATGCTCAATTTGTACAAATTATGCTCAAAAGGGGTCTAAAGTGTGGCAAGAAAACATCCATCATATAAATTACAAAACACCAACAAGTTATCAATCTAAACCAGTCTGACCATTGTACTCTGACCTTTGGCAACAACAAGGCATTTTCACCTGGAGAACTACAATCCCCCCATTTTTTTTTTTCTCTAATTATTCTCGGTTGAAATCCACTGGGTTGAAATCACATTGATCATGATTCAACTGACGATTTTCAGGACCAGACAGACCGACCGACCGATCCCGAGCTACACTCCCTGCCGTGTTTTATAGCGCGGGGAAAAGCCCAAGATAGAATATAGTTGCAAGCAACGATGATGGGTCCTAGCACCCTGCGCCATCGCCACCCCGGGTGCACCGCCCAACATGTGTGTTATTTGAGCGTCTTAAACCTACCAAAAGCCATTGCTTGTTATTAATCACTTTTCAGCGTAAGTTTATGGCATCGTCATGCCTGACCCGTTTGAAATATCAAAAATCCCTCTGCAATTTTGTATCCTCAATGTCTTTAGATCACATCGGCCCGGTTTGGTGGCGATCGTATAAATTCCCTAGGAGGAGTATATCAAAATCCATCAGATGGGTTTTTGCAAACGACCCAAAATAACCGGCCTACTGTTGAGTTGAGCCCAGGACATGCAGCGCGAAAGTTGTTCGGCTCAATGAGCTCTAAATGTGTACCGAGTTTCGTGTGCACACGTGCAAGTGTGTATGAGCTATGCGGCGAAATCTCGTGTGGAGGCCCCTGAGGGCCCTAAACCACACGACTCTCAGGCATCCTAATGGCAGCAGATTCCAACCTGTCTGCCAATTTTCATGAGTTTTTGAGCATGTTAAGACCCCCAAAAAGCCCCTAATGGTGGGAAAAAAAATGAATTATCCTTAGAAAAACAAGAGGGTCCTGCGCACCCTATAGTACTTGATTAACAAGGAAGAATCACCAGCTGGTGCCTATTCCCACGGTCCCGTCCCTTCGCACGCCTGCAGAAAGGGAGGCCGCCTACCTAGTAAGCTCTGGAGTGAGCTAAGGGCGATAGATTTAGGCTCACGCCACGTCTTTTATTTTATTATTATATTATTATTTTATATATTATCATTTTTCGGTTACCTGCAGTATCAGGATCTTCAGCAGTGCGCTCATACTCGGTACTCGGGGAGGCTTCAGTCTCAAGCGCATCGTTCGGCCTGAGGGGACACACACCAAAAAAAAAAAAAAAAAAACACTTAAAAATCATAATCAAAAGCGTGCTTGATGCAAGTTATTCATAAACCCGAAATAAACTTCACCCTTCTGTTCTCTGCTTCTTCGCAGCTGGCTCATCCGGCTGCTGCGTGGATGACTGACTGTTCACGTCTGCCACGGCTGTGGTTTCATCTAGAGTACAAAAAAAAAAAAAAAACATAGAGGTTTCTGTTTTCACACTAACACTAAGACGAGTCGAGTAGAGTGTGCAGTGTGGTGTAACGTGAACCTCGGCTGCTGCTTGCACCAGACTGGGTGTCGGTTCCGACTGCAGGTCGGTGTTCGTTCTCCCTCTTCCTGTCCTGCTGCCGTGACTGGAAATCCTGTGTGTATACCATTAACCCAGTAACTAACAGCACTTTTATTTACAGCTGTCACAACATGATCATTTAAATTTAAGCTTAATAATAATAATAATAATAATAATAATTGCAAATGGCTCACGTTGTTAAAATAGCGAGCATGAGGGTTGAAGTGTCTTGGAGGAAATCCCATATGAGGAGTCTTAATAGCAACTCCCAGTGGAACCGGACCCAAAATGGAGGATCTTGATCCAGTAGCAAAAAACTGCTGGAACTGCTGCCCGCCCATAGCGAAGCTACGCATGCCTCCTTATGAAGAAGAAAGAAAAATACAAAGCCTTAAACAAAGACATTAAAAAGAAAAAATATATTCCATAACATGCCTTTTTATTACACAGAGATTATATACTCAGGTCATCACCACACAGCCTGTTTTTAAGCTGCAATTCCTCGTCATATGTTTTATGCTTATTATAATTAAACACAGTGTTTATATTTAAGGCATATTGAATACACACTGGTCATGCCCTCCCTACTTCCTACCAGTTATCCTGCCTGCTCCTATTTAAAGAGTTACTTTGATTGTGTCACACTCACCATCTGAATTCTCCGCATGCCCACTATGTGAAGAACACCAAGCGAGAGAGAGAGAGAGAGAGAGAGAGAGAGAGAGGTACTCGGCTTACCTTGCATCTGCTGCATCAGTAATGCGCCTTGGAGCATGGGATTAGGGGCGATGATGGTCTGAGTGGCTGAGCACAGGTTGACCATGCGGGCAGGAGGAGGCGCTGGAGCCGGGACAGCCATCGGTCTGTTAGAACGAAACACGCATTTGGTAGTGTTTAACATCTAGATCTTAAACTGACTTTATTCAGGTACGTTAGCAGTAAGTGTAAACACGTAAATGTGAATCTGGAAAACTGGATTGTTAAAACCAATGAGCTACTAAAAAACAACTTTGAACTTTAGAGAAGGATCAAGTGCAATAATCTGAGAATCAGCTAAGAGGCCACAGTTAACAGGATGCTACCGCTACCATGCTTCATTTCAGGGTTGGTGTTCTCAGGGAAGTACAGTTAGTCCCCGACTTACGAACAAGTTCCGTTCCAGAAGCACGTTCATAAGTAGGATTGGTTCTGACGAAGGGAGTCTTTAAGACGAATACACAATGTAAAGCATAACAATCCACTTGTTTTCCACTGTATTGGACCGTGAACTCTGCTTTGTTGAGTATTTTACGAAATTAGAATTATTCACCATCAGGACAGCTTTACAGGACAGACATTTTCTATCATCATGCTCCCGAACTGATTCATTAAAACCACTGAGACTCATTCTCCCCCCACTACAGAAAATATACAAAACTTTAGACATTTTATGCATTCATTTACACACTGAAAATATTGTATATAATTGTAAACATTGGTATCTTGTGTACTGCAGTGTCCATACACGTGAGCTACCGTGATTTGTTCACATTTACGAATGTTTGTAGAACCACGGTCCGTTCGTATCTGTAAAAATTCCTAATTTGAATGTTTGTACATCAGGGACTATCTGTAGTTTTATTTTTGTCTTCACATTTTCTTTTTTCCTTTACTGCTCATTGTGAAATTATTAAGATTTTACTTTATTTTTTCCATAAATTCATCTCTTGACTTGCTTTTGTGTACATTCCAAAACGTATTCCCCTTTTGCTGTTGAAATAATCTCCACTCTTCTGGGAAGACATTCCACTGAATTTATGTGTACATTTGGCCATGAGAGCATTAGTGAGATGTTAGGTGAGAAGCTCTGAGGTGCATACAGTATTCTAGCTCATTCCAAAGCCATTTTTTGAAAGGGCTCCATCATAGGACACTAGATGTTCCATATTACTGCATGCGTCCAACCTTGGACCACATACAAGTTTATGAATCATAGGTTTACAAACTTTTGGCCGTAAACCCAAATGGAGCCTCACAATATTCCTGTACTGAAGGGTTTAATTTTCTCGAGAGCCCCATTTCCTTTTTCACTTTATCACACATGAGACAAGCCAAAGGTGACATCTCACCGGCCTCCCCCGTGGTGATGAGGGATGTGGTGTGTTGGTGGAGGTTGCGGCGGTGGAGGAGGAGGAGGCGGTGGCGGGGTCTGCTGCTGGAACAGCTGCTGGAGCTGACGGAGGTGCTGATGAAACTGCTGCTGCTGCTGGTGATGGTGAGGGTTGAACATCCTGATGGTGGTGACGAGTTTACCGACTTCCCCACGATACCTCAGGAGCGATTCCTGTAGATGAGAAACAACCAAGAGACAGACGGAGAAATGAATTAATTAAATTATTTTAAAAAATAAAATGATTTAGATAGAGAAAAAAGATTAAGTAAGTATTTTAAAATAAACAGGGTTGAAGTAAAAGACAACAATTAATACCAGTCCATTTATTTATGGTTTTATTCTATTTAAAGTCTTTATTACTCAAGGGAGGAAAAAATAACCCCGCCTCTTGCAACGTGATTGGCTCGTTTTGTCCTGCCTCTGCGCTACCATTGGCTGACCTCAAAGCCTTCGACCTGTCAGTCATCGTAACAAACCAATCTTAATACAAAAAGCAAATACAGTACAGGTGTAAGGAAAAAAAAAAAAACCACGAATATTCTCTAGCTAACTTACATAAAATAAATCTGTATTAGTTATATCAGCGTCACGATGAAGAATTTAAAGCGCTCAAGCCTCGAATAAAATATCAAAAACAAACATTGCAGGCTAATTAATGCAAGCTAATCACGATAGGCCTTTTGTATATAAGAATGCAAATGAAAGCATCAATAAAAGCATTAACAAAGCTGTACCTATGTGAATATAAGTGATTTTGTACCGACGCGCGCGCTAGAACTTTGTGCAGTGTTTAACACAGAACGAGACAGAACTAGCATGTTAGCTAAGATTGTTAAGAGTTAGCGCTTAGACAACAGCCTGTTGAAACGCTAGTTTTTCACCACATTCCAGAGCATTTCGTTACAGCCAAGAAGTTTATAAGAATATAGCCTAATAAAACTACAAACTAGGCGGAAAAAATATCGTCACATTTTAACACAACATTACCGACTACGCACCTGCTATGCTAACATACCGGTGTTTGTACGGACTCGGACGCTTAGCTCTGGCGTCCACACGGCCCGATCCCAAATAATTCACTGCTAACTATGAAATTGTCCTATGTAGTGTAAAAATAAATACCAGATAAAGTGCACTTTGTTTCGGAAATCTTGCGATTTGGGATTCGGCGTGTGAATGTAGTAGAAAATTGGATTTTGACTTAAAGTATTATCTCCGCCTAGTGGAGAGGAGGGCGACGTGCAAGCAAAATAAAACAAAGGCCAAAGGCAAAATGTGTCATCATAATGATATTAATAAATAATTCAAATTCAATCAAGTATTTTTTTTTTTTTTTTTTAAACTTGTACCCACCTTGCATATTAAGGTGTACTTGTATATTCTATACTCTTTATATATATATATATTTATATATATATATATTTACTGTCTCTCTGTCATAACCTGTGTGCACTCCTGTTACTTGTTGTGTCTGTTTGTTATATGTGAGTTATTTGCACTACTTTTTTTT
>JAOTRS010000030.1:2756812-2768875 GCA_028565755.1 Dinotopterus cunningtoni
ATTTTAAATCTTGGGTTTTATAGAGCATTAGGTATGATTTTAATTCTAGGTTTCTTTTAAAGTAGAAGGTGATTTTTTTTTATAACCCTAGCATTTTTTAAGGTAGGTGGTATTTAAGGTACCAGATCATTTTTTTAAATGGAGAGGTACTATTTCAAATATTCACTTCTTCTGTATTGCATCTTTTGGACTCCACTTTGACTCACGCAAAAGCTCCTACATTTACAGTCTTTTCCTCCATGTAGGACCTTTAGGGTTTTGAGTAGAACTTCATGTAACTTCTTTAGGAAGTGATGAATCCTTAATCAGCCGAAGAACCTCAGACGAACCAGTTTGTTCTGAGAGCGTAAATGGCGACACATCGTTTATATAGAAAAATGATGAAAAATAATTGTCATATATGTTTGCAGTGACTCTCCTCCCCTCTCCTCTTCAGACTCTATAACACTTCTGAACCCAAGGGGCTTTGGTGCTCTGGGGTAAAGGGGGGGAGTTGAGGGGCGGGGGAGTTAGCGGGGTTGGTGGTTGTGGTCTGGTTTCTATTACCAGACATGCTTTGAATCAAGCGAACCCAGAGTCCCCCAAAGCCTCACAAAACTGTGCAGACATGAATGGAGAAAAGTCCAAATGCACGAGCCAACATGATCCCCTCTCATTCCACTTTCACTGAACCCCCACCCCCCCGACTCCATTTATCAAACACACACACACATCACACACACACACACACACACACACACACACACACACACACACACACACACACACACACACATCACACTGGCCCATAGAGACTTTCTGGCTGCCTTTCTGCTCGAAAAAATGTGCACATACGGTTTATCAACGTTATTCGGCTTCATCAAGGAGGCATTTTTAAAGGCTAGGTTGTTGCGTCGTCCAACACACACTCACACACACACAGAAAACCTATTTTTAACCTCGGTAACCTTTGAGTTTTTGTGGAAATGTTACATTTTATAAACATGCAACATCAGGATGCAATGTCAAAATGTATTTCTAAACACACACACACACACACACACACACACACACACACACACCTACTCAAACACAAACCTATTTGCACACCCACACCCATACACACATACACCTGGACTGGACTGGTCAAAATAACTTCAGGTGATGCACTGCTTGGGATACTGCATATGAACCAAGAGGAAACTGTGTGTGTGTGTGTGTGTGTGTGTGTGTGTGTGTGTGTGTGTGTGTGTGTGTGTGTGAGAGAGAGAGAGAGAGAGAGAGAGAGACCAGCTTTAAGTATCTTTATTGAACTTGGCACATCTTCATTAGCAGATGTAAAACAGTCACGACCGACATTCAATTCATCAGAGCTTTAGACCAGAGCCAGTCCATCATCTCTGTTTGCTGTTATGTGTTCTCTCTCTCTCTCTCTGATGTTTCTTCCTCTTTTTTATCACTCTCTTACGCTGTGTGTATGTGTGTGTACGTGTGTGTGTGTGTGTGTGTGTAGTAGTGTACTAGATGTATGATGGAGAATCGAATCTTCCTCAGTTATCTTTTTCTTGTAACAGACATAGATGTGTGTGCATTTTTTTTCCTTTTCACTGATGTGTTTTTTTTTCAGGTTGGTGCACTTACTTATAATTCACTGCAAAATATAAATATTTATATGGCTGTGTGATCTTTTTTTTTTTTTTTTCCTCTATGATGTTCACTCCTTTCTGTGTCCAAGTGCCTTAAAAACACACATTCACACCTGGACATTAAAGTGAAACTAATAGGAAGGGTGTGAGCGTAGGAGTGTGTGATAGATGACACATCTATTGAGAACATGTGTTTATGTAAATAATAATAATAATAAAACAACAACACATTTCAGGTTGAATTCGAGGAGTTTATTAAAGACATCAGAGTTAATCAGTAAAACATGACAAGCTGTTGATTGGCAGATAAGTTGACGATTAGCGATGACGATGACGAAGGCCGCGACTCTCATGCGCTTCCCCACCCAGCCTAACCAATGTGCAGACTACTGTACAACCGCTACTTCCTGAACAGGTAGTCTGAACACTGGGCAGGCGGGACAGGTCAACGTCCTCTCTATTTAACCTCCTTCCTCCGCATCCTGGAGCGATCTGCACATGCACTCGTATCCGAGACGTCTGGTTATTTCAGAGATTAAAGATATCTGTGGGCTTTACCGTTTACCAACGAGATGATGATCTCAGCGCTCCGTCCTGCCTCCTGTGGAGTAAAACACATTCACATTCTCGGGTTACATCCTGAAATCCCACCAAAAAATATCCCTCTCGCTAGTAAAAGTACCTAAAACGTTTAATTATAATACGTTATGCAAGTGTTCCAGCTTCTTGTTTCTAGATCTGACACGATTTAGGTGGACAGTTTATCGCCAGATTATATTACACGATTTAACTAGCTGCACGCCCGACTTGGAGACGTGCCCTTCCTGACCCCTGTCTCCAACCGCCGCTGTGCTTGGTGTAAAATGACAAAAATGAACAGATGCATTGCTTTAAAAAAAAAAAAAAAAGGACAGAATTTAAATATGCAGGAAGGACTTACCACGAACGTTCCTGGTTTTCGTTCCCCTCCTGTCTGGACTCTGCAACGACATCGCAAAAAGATATAAACCTTTAACATCGCTCGTTATCTTGAGTCAGAAAAGCGTCTTCAGCGAAGAAATACTACTTTTTCTATCCACAAATCCTAACACTTAAGCGCAGCACTTAAGCAATACTTTACCTTCTGCAGTGCAAAGCTTGCAAGATTCAGCACAGATGTTTCTCTTCAAGCTTCACCCATCCCCATCCACATCCCGTCACCATCCATTCATCCGTCTTCTCCTCTCCGGCCAGAGTGAGACAGTCGAAGTCAAACAGCCAGGCCGTAAAGATCTGGAATTAGAGAAGTTATAGAAGTTCGGTTCTACCTCCAGGCCCTGAGGTTTGTCTGGACCAAAAGAAACATTTAAAAAAAAAAAAAAACATCTGTCCCAGATTGAAGTCTGGAGGCTTCCCCTTGAAAATGCGACCGTATCTGACTTGGAAAACAGAGACCGGAGAACGGAGCGCATCGTCATGTTCCTACCGGGTGGCACAGCGGCAACTCGTAAGCTTGACGTGGCAGAGTGCTGTTAACTTTCCCAGTGAGAGAGAAGGAAAGAGGGAGATGGAGGAGAAAGAGGAGGAGCTAACTTTTTTCTTTTCTTTTTTTTTTTTTTTTTGCTCACCCCCGTCTCCGTTCTACCCTCTTCTGTCTGGCTTCCCCCCCCCCCTCCCGCTTTTTGGGGAGGCAGCAGGAAGTGGTGGGTCAAAGGTCAACAGGAAGTGAATCGCATTAATTTGCTGCATGCGTCTTGTGTAATTGTAAAAAAAAAAAAAAAGAAAAAAAAGTTGGGGGGGCAAATACGGATTGGTTGGTCTGGTCTATTTTTTTTGGGGGTGGACGAGGGGGGGGGGTGTCAGTGTGTGTGCGTGTGTATGCGTGTGTGAGAGGGAGGCAGGGTGGTTGGGGTGTGTGTCAGCCCGTGTGCATGTGTGGGAGTCGGAGTGGATGACTCTTGAGGCTCCATGGCTTTGTAGCTGCTGGAGGAATGTCGGAGTTTCTTGGCGAGGAGGCAGGGTTGTAATAACTCCAGATGTGCAGCCCTGTGGCCGCTTTGCTCGGCCTGCTGTGTTTTTTCTGCTGAAGCTGATTTCCTTTCCCTGTCCAGAGCGAATAAAGAGGCCTTTATGCTGGCCGAGGAGCGCTCCTCGCAATCCCACCACCACATCCAGCACCCCCACCAGCAGAAAGTGCAGATAGTGGTTCGGGTAGCAGGAGTGAAATCTGGAGCAGATTTAGCGCGCACATGCATTCGCCACTGATGTGGCTACATCAGCCAGACTTCAGGTTAGGGATCTGTCTTGGAAAGATTTTCACGTCTGTTTCTACATCAAATGATAATAAACTTAAAAAAAAAAAAAAAAAAATTCTTCCCTTTTACTTTCCCTTTTTCTTTTTTTTTATTTTACATTAGAATTTCGCTTTCCTACCTTGTGCATGAGGAAACAAAATCAGGAGCAACCTCCAGGCGAAGCATTTCCATTAATAAAGATATAACTGAGCGGAAAAGTTTTGAACGCATCATGTGCAGAACAGTATGTAAAAAAAGCAAGACTTTTAAGAAGTGAAATCCTGCAACAAAAGAGCAATCTAAAACAGTAAATTAGGATCATAACACTTTGAAAGAAACAAAAGATTATCCTACAGTGCGATCCCCAAGAAGATGTCAGGCAGGAGTTGTTTGAGAATATGCACACTACTCCAACAAAGACTTTTAAACTTTGAGTTTTTTTTTTTTTTTTCCAAACTCAGAGCATATTTGTGGTCCGCAATAATATGAGGAACAGGAATGTCCGTGAAACTGAAATGTCTCATTGCTAACTTTTCCTTCTCCTATTTTTCATTTCAAGGGTACGCAAAAGTTTGCGGTGTCATTTTTTTATACACCGAATGTATTAGTTTAACCAGGGCAGCGTGACTGAGTCTGAGAAGGAGAGCGAGCGAGAAAGGCCGCATTTCAGCCCAATTGCTGAGAGGTGACGGTGTTTGTTTTAGCTACGGTTTCTCTTCTAGAACCTGAACAGCGAATCAAACGGTTTCCTCTGGGAGCTGGGTCAGCAGTCTTGCATTCTTACAGTCAGGCCAAGAGAAAGAGAGCGAGAGACGGCTAGGGAGGAGGGAGACGTTAAAGAGAGAGGGTTGAAAGAGAAGTGTATCGGTTTTATGTCATTGTGTTATATTTCTCTCAAAAATAGCTGCTTAGTTTAGTGATTTTTCTGCATCTGTTAGAGGAACGAGTGTTACGACCGGCCCGGCTTACTACACACCTCACCAGAGTGACGTGATGTTAATAATGAGTTACTGTATGTGTACTGTACATAGCGTACTAAAAAAAGTAGGCATGTGATTGTGATCAACTCGCAGTTACGAGAGAAAAGAGTCTGGGCTGCGAAATCTCCCGAGAGCTGTGAGGCTTGTGAATTTCAACGAGCTGTAGAGAAGGATAAGGAAAAAAACCACAATCCAGTCGTGTGCATGTGTTTCTGAGTGTGTGTGTGTGTGTGTGTGTGTTTTGTGTGTGTGTGGGAGTAACACCACATATCATCAGACGTCCTTTAGCATCGATGAGATCATTATCTCGCCGCACACACGTTGTCTTATACCCAAACACACCGTTACACACCGTTTAAGTCATAACACAGAAGACGTATTACACATACTGTACAGATCATCACTTAATCACGGGAAGAGCTCTAAACGATTACCGTGTGTAGCAGGAGAGAAAAGAACGAAGGAGAACAGAGCATCTGGAGTTGCCAAATCAAGGCTGATGAGATAAACAAGTGACGAAGAGAGATTTTTTTTTTTTTTTTTTCCTCGAGATGTATGTATGTTTTTTTTTTCTTTGTGGCTCGTTCATGTTCTCTGAGTGAAGAAAAAAAGCACAGGGAACTATTTATTATTATGGCAAATTTTCCATCAATTAAAAAAAAATTAAATTGACTATATATTTGAAATTTTCATATTCACTCCAAAATGTAGTCCACCAATCGTAGAAGTTATTGTACCAACACTGTGACCTTACAAGAGCTAAGAGGTACCAAAAAAACATAAATCATAAACCCTTTCTTTAAATTTCCACCACTATGATGTTTATGGTTGGATTTAGGGGGAAAAGGGGGAAAAAATAAACACAAGAAATAAAAGCAAGAAGAAAACTTTGATGGTGTTCCCATTTTTCTTTCTTTTTTATTTTTTTAACATTCAAAAAAAATGGCAAGAAATTTAATGTAAACAACTTCCGCCTTTCTCTCAAATGTGTTAAATCAGGTGAATATGTGTTTGTTTGTTTGTTTGTTTGTTTGTTTAACCTTTGATGCTAGACCAAAACCATTTCAGTAAATTTCCACCTCAAACCATGTTTCCGATGTGGTTTAGGACATAAAAAACAAAACATGAAGGAGAAATAAAATGAGAGAGAAAAGTTTAGCACTCTCAAGCCTTGAATCCATCGATTTAAAGGAACATTTTGATGAAAGATGGAATACATTAAAAAAAAAAAAGCTTTGTACTGGAACAGTGATGCTAATACATTACATATATCTAGCAAGTACTGTAAAGCTATCTCACCCACAATCTTTTCTGTAAACTTCCACCTCAAGCCACATCCACGTTCTGGTTTAGGACGCAGTGGGATTTACAGTAATCTAATATAAACATGAAGAAAAGGTCTTTACCATGGAGCTGAATGTTGAGTTATGCGGACAGCCGCCTTTATCGTTTTAGCCCATGGCCCCTAAAATGTACAAAAGAATTAGGAAGAATTGCAAAATAATAATAATAATAATAATAATAATCTACAGCTTTCACGCTCAGATTTGGACGGATTTAGAATTTATGCCATGTTGCAAGCGAATTTGAATTTCGTTCTATCTAAGGTAAAACAAGTGTAACTATTTCTAATACACTATTATTGCTTTAGTCATAAACAAATACATATACAGACAGTTAACACAACGTCTCCCATTAGTGAAAATAAATGTACTCAGGTATTTAAAACTAACAAGGTAATTATTTACCATGAAGTACTTTAATGTACATATGTATTTCATATGTTTCGTACGTATGAAATAAATCGCAGTGATTATATGGTATGATGCTTTTACCTGGCCGTAGTTGAATATTTTCCCATAGCATCATATCCTGAAAAGGTTTATTACAGGTAGGTTAATATAACAGGTTTAACATAGGTTTATATTTCTCTTATACCTTATGTATGTTCAAATTATAGGCATAAATAAATGATTGACATTAACACGTCGAGCCGCAGTAAAACATTCGAGTGGTGCAAATGCTGTGAATGAAGGCTGTGACTGACGATCCTGGCCGAAGTTTGATAACCAAAAGTCAAACCGGCCACCACACCACTTGCACATTACAGGAAATCGGTTGGAAGTTATTCTTACATCCCCTGTACAGTCTTGACCTCACTCCAAGCCATTTCCACATGTTTGGAAAAGCTATTAAAGGGGTTCCTGGGAGGCCAGTGTTTCAGACAAGAATCAGGCAGTCTAATCATGGCTCCAGTGTACTGAGAAAACTTTCTACCTTGATGGTATCCAAGCACTGGTAAGTGCATTAGTGTAGCAGGAGATTATATAGGGAAATAAAGGGGGGTTTTACTCTCAGAACTGTGTACAATCAAAATTCTTGGTTTGATTTGAACAACCCTCATACATTATAGCATCTATTAACACCTCCCTTTTTTCTCTTGAAGGTAAACAAGACACTAAAAAGCTAGCTATTGTGAAACCATAAATGACAAAACAAATTCGGTTGCATCTCTGACACTGGAGACTCCTTCTTTAAATGTACAGTAGACTAAATATCTCTTTGGAGAAAACTTCAGCATTTTAGTAATCATACAGGATGTCATGTTGAATAACAGGACATTATTTATTGTGTTTATTATTAGACCTAAATTATGTGAAGCATTAACTGTGTCTTGTGTTTCATAGTTAATGAATGAAATTAATAAAAATTGAAATGCACCAAAAACAAAAAACAAAACTGATGGAACTGTTGGTCAGACAAGGGATAAAAATTTTATGAGTTGTAACAAGTGCTTTGAAGATGTGTTTTGGAAATATAAAGAGCAAAAAATTCCTGTGAAATATTTTACAAATTTCAAAATGGTATGAACATTAAATCTGTTTGGGTAAGAATAAAAAAGAATAGTAATGAAGTATAATTACGTGCATAGTTTCCACGTGTGCACAGATATGACAGATTAGTAAGTATGACAGATTAGTAAGTATTAATAATAAGAAAAACTTCATATTAAATATATACGAACGGTTACTGGAAATGAATTGATGCGTCAAGAATGAATGAAGGAAGGAAATGCGAACATTTCTGCAGCCGACTCTCTCCTAAAACTGGCTTCGGTTACACATGTACACAAGCCTGACTATAAAACAGCTCCTAAACTCGCGTCCCAAAGACAGCCCTTTCATTTTCCTTCCCTTTACAGGCATATTAGCAGATCCAGCCTCTCCTGCTTTGATATGCGGGTGAACTTAAAGCACAGGGGTCATTGGTTGCTCCTACACACTTTCTCTAAACAAAAAAGGACGACGCCTGCAATGGATGGTGGTGTCTATTTTTCAGGAAACCTCGCTGCATCGTTAACAAGCCGTTGCTCTGTTATTAAAGGCTTCAGAATGTTCACATGCGTTTTATGGGAGATGCAGTTGGAGAGGTTGGAGTCGCAGGCGTCGGGATGTCACTAAGATGGCTGCGGCTTTATCGAGTCTCACAAAGCAAAGCTGCAAATTCAGCACCAAATTAAAAATATATATAATTTTAATATCATTTTTACAAATGAATTGACGGTTAATTAAAGTTTTACAGAGTAGTACTATTAAAATCTCAATTCTTAAAATTGGTTGATTTGTTTCCTTATAGTTACTCAACTCAACAACTTATAGATGTTATATAGGTTTTGCATAAATTTGTCCACATACGCTACCAAAAATATGTCATGTTTCGTTGCTTTACCACCGCGCCAATAAATCCATGCTATGCCTCAGAGTGACTTGTGGGTTTATGTTTAGTATTGTTTTTTTTGCGTGTGTTTTTTATTGCACATTAAATTGTATTCAAACAGTCGAATTTAGGACAGATGACCTTACATTAACATGTCAGAAATTGCTACCAGTGTTAAAATTATATGGCTTATTATTCTGCTTATTATGCTACGAGCATGTCTGGAAATGTTACCTCTGATAAAACCGTACTATATTTTTTGCTGTGCTACAAAGATTTTCAAAGCTATACGTAGTATAAATGGTGAAAGTAGCACGGATTGATGAACTAACTATACATTTTTGATACTGGTAGGAAATTCTGACAGGATAGGGACAAAGCAACAAGTCAGTGCATGGCTTTGTATTAATACTTGTTTGTATGCTTGTTTTACTACGTCATTGTTCTATAATATTACAGTAGCTTATACAAAGAGTTTGTATGATGAAAAGGAATTAAAAAAGGAAAAAAATTGTCATAGCGTCAGCATCAGTTTTATGTCAGTTTTCTGTCTTTTCAGTCTTTTTGGAAGGAGTCTCCAGTGTCAGTTCTTTGTTTTAACTAGTAGTTTTTCCACCTGAAATAAGTCTTTTTATTTATATCTTGTTGTTTCTTGATAACATTGATCAACTTCTGGCAAAAAAAAGCAACTTTTTCTTATTAATTTAAAATAAAGGCAATGAAAAGAAAAGGCATTCAAAGACTTCGATATGAAATCATGATGTATATCATTCTTTACTAAATAAATAATGATACGTTTATAGGTTAATAACTTAGTAAGTTAATGTATTAAGTATACCATTGTTTACTTTTGCTGAATTTAAAAGGAGCGTTCATGATTGTGAGCAAATTGCTGTTGTAAAAGAGACCAAGTTCAAATTATTTTTGCAATGATGATAACATACTTTAAAAAAAATATATGTTCCTGGTATTTCAGAATAATAAAAAGAAAAATGCTTAAAAGAGCAAAATATAGTCTTTCTGCTCTAAATTAGAAGATTAATTAGGAATTAAAAATGATTTCATGGCCATAAAACAACTTCAGCCAGAAACAGATTCTGAATGCTACACACGTCTAACACACAGGCGATTCACATCTCTGACCGTTTCCTCTTTTTTGTTCATTCTCCTTTGAGAACTAACCAGTAAAACCAGTCGCCAGCTCGTGTTCTGGTCGACCTTGACTTTGGACGGATGTCGTCTCCCTGTCGCCTAGGTGTGAGTCTGTCCTACGGCCGTGTGGAGGTGTTAAAGGTGTTTAGCGTGCTGAGGATTTGCCCGTACAGGGTTAACGTGTCTGGGTTATTGTTTCACTGAGGTTTGTACTGTAGAAGCAGGCCTGGTTTGAATTTGACTCGTTTCCCATTCCTGCGGTGGATGTTGAGTCTTTCTTGATTTTTCTTCGTCTTTCATTGAGTTTGAAAAAAAAAAGAAAGAAAGAAAATCTACTCAGCCAGCGAAACAGTCGACGTGCATCCTTTTATAACATAAAAGAAAAACCAGATAGAGTTGCATCGTCGGAGGAATGTGATTATGTTTCTCGCTCTTTTTCTTTCTTTTTTTTTTCTTTGCATGTTTTATTTTATTTTATTTTTTTGCAAATTAAGAAAAGACGCAGTGAAAAGGAAAAGGAGGGAGCGTTCTGAAAATTGCCCTTGGCTCCTGCCCAAGGCACAGTCTTTTTGGTAATGAGGGGTTAGGAGCAGTGTTATTGCTCCCATATGCCGCCCTGCGTTTCTGCTGCCTTTGATGCGAGCCCAAGTCACCAGTGTTCGCTCTGACTTAACACACACACACACACACACACACGTATGCATGCACACACAAAACCTTTTCTAACCTGTAAAGCATGAGCTTTCTACTCTGGCATTTATTGCAGTTCAGTTCAGCTTTTATGATCTGTGTTGCGAATTAGTATAGACACCAAATAAGTGTGTATGAGTGTGACTTTCTGCTTTAACTTCACATACACTCACACGTACACACCCTGCAAAAATATCAAAGTAGTTAATATAGCTGTAAAGCGAAGGGAAATGAAACGGCTTCCTTTACGTTGCAGGTTTAGGAGGTGTTTTACGGTCCCTCTCGTACGCATGCACTTTGTAAATCTGTGCATTTTTTTTTGTACGTGAATGCGTACGTGCACGTGTCAGAACTCCGAGCAGCGTATTCGCTCCTTCTTTTTTGTTTGGATTATCCAAGCGGGGGTTGGAGCGCAACATGTGAGGTGTGTTTATGAATTCGGCCCCGAACTTCCTCCGCTTTTATAATTACGCCGGGATTAGTCACAACTCAAACAAAACAATGGAAAGTATTCCGAGTTCTCTTCGAAAAAAAACAAAACACACACACACACACACGGACGGACAAACCCTAAAACTCCGCACCGCCACATGACGCTCCGTAATAATTTCCAGTCTGAAATTTCAGCCGTTTATATTTTCAAGCTGTCCCATCATTTTTCAGGCTTCCAAACTCAAGAGGTTCAAGGTTTTTCTGGAGTGAAACCACTAGAGATAGTGAGCTGTGCTGCTCTGTGGGAATGCATGGAGAATCATTCTGTGTTTTTGTGTGTGTGTGTGTGTGTGTGTGTGTGTGTGTGTGTGTCTTTAGGGAATTGGGGGGAAGTCAGAGGTCTGCCCTCACACACAGCGTAGTTAGGCTTTTCACCTTCTGATGACTTCCATTCACCACCTTGCCAAAATGTGTGTGTGTGTGTGTGTGTGTGTGTGTTTTAACTCTTTAAAGTAGAAAGGGGGGTTTGAGTCAAACCAGGCCGAAGAACATATATGATTTTGTTTCCTATGCATTAAAGTTTTGATTTGTTTTGAGAAGGGTTTGAGTTCGAGATTGTGTGTGTGTGTGTGTGTGTGTGTGTGTGTGTGTGTGTGTGTGTGTGTGTGAGTGTGTGTGGCATAGTTAATGGAATTTGTAAGTAAAATCTAAGCATGTGTTGCTCAGTGTTTGGATAAGTGAGGCTGTCTAGCAGTGCGTGTGTGTGAGTGTATGCGTATGTGTTTATGCATGTGCGTGTGTGTGTGTGTGTGTATGTGTGTGTGTGTGTGCGTGTTACATAAAAGTTAAGAGGATGAACCACTGTCTGGGTCTTGCACTGTAGTATGATAGATAAGCCTGCTTTCTTCCCTTTTTTCCTCTGTTCTTTTTCGTCATGGATAATCCACCTTTCACACCATCCGTCTCTCTCTCTGTCTCTCTCTCTCTATCTTTTTTGCTCTTCTCTCCTCTCTGAGCCTTTTCTTTTTTCTTTCTTTCCCTCTCTTTTTCCTTTTTTTTTTATACACCCTGGCCAGGGGATGGGAAAATGTATGACTCACTGAATAGGCTGTTCCCTTGTGTGTGTGTGTGTGTGTGTGTGTGTGTGCGCGAGCGTAATTTGACACTGTGCCAGCTGTGTGTGTGTGTGTGTGT
>JAOTRS010000030.1:2850735-2866584 GCA_028565755.1 Dinotopterus cunningtoni
GGCCCCGCTCTCAGCCTCCTTCGGGGCCCTAAATTACCCCCCCCCCCCCAACACACACACACACATACACATACACACACCTCCCCTCACACACACACACACACACCAAGAGAGAGAGAAAAAAAGCTGATAATGTTGCTTTACCGGCTGCGTTATTTATTTATTTTTTTGCGTTTAACGCGCGACAGAGAGAGGCGTAGAGAGTCCGCGTTTATTTTTTATATTATATTTTTCTATCACGTTTCATTCGATTGAGAGTTACGGGATTATATACGATTGGGGAGGGGGGGGGGTTAAAGAGAGGAGGGGGGTGCAGAAACGCAGGGTTTTTTTTATGCGTTATGTAATTATGCACCGCGTTAACGGGAATTAAAAAAAAAACCCGCGCGAGCATCATCCGTAGCGCATCTCTCCATTGTGCTCTGTGAGATTTCTGATAAGCAGCTCACCTGATCTCTCTCTCTCTATCTCTGTCTCTGCCTCTGCATGCGTCTCATTGCTTATAGGCCTGGAAATCCTTTGTAAGGTGCACTATGATGCGTGTGTGTGTGTGTGTGTGCACTGAGAAAACTGTGTGCTGCATGCCGTTTATATATGCATGATATATGGATGTCATAAAGATGCAGGTGTTGGACACATCTGTATCCGTGATGGACCTCGCCGGAGGGCCTGGAGAGGAGGAATAAAGCTGAGCTTCACTGCTCTCTCTCTCTCTCTCTCTCTCTTTCCCCCATGCATGCAGGCCAGAAAAAAAACCATGAAAAACATCTCACTATTACAATCACCACAGCCTGCATCCATGCTCTGATCATCCCTGTGTTATCTCTCTCTCGAATGACATAACTACCATTAACCAGCCTGGCATGCTGTAAGTTTGCATCTGCGGCATCACAGATGCTTCACGACATCAGGTGCATGTTGTTCTGCGATGCCCACCACTATGTATGTATCGCAAGCATCATCATCATCATCATCATCATTCTTATCATCATCATCATCATTATCATCACAGTGTCTTAGATTATTCAGAGGTGGGAATTATCGAGGTGTGTGTGTGAGAGAGAGTGTGTATGTGTGCATGGTAGTGATGATGTAATGCATGTGAGTGAGCGACTGTAGCATAGAGAGAGAGAGCGAGAGAGAGAGAGAGGGGTAGTGGAGGCACGTGCCACTGCCAATCCAACCCAGGACCCCTGCTGGATAAAGGAGGATACTGCACTCAGACACCACCACTTCCTAAGATGGCACATGCACTGTAATAACCTCAGTGTAGGTTATCAGCCAAGGTGTTATAAATCAGTAATGTTTGTTTGTGTGTGTGTGTGTGTGTGTGTGTGTGTGTGTATGTAGGTGGGTGCATTTTCTATATTTCACACCACAACGACACCTCTGTATGCACCGCATACGGTGAGCTTCATGTTTTGTATAGATGAGTATGCATAATACTTTGTACAGGGATATTCAGTATATTATTGAGGACAGTTCATAATATTTCAGTATATTTATTCCACCGTGGTAAAGGCATGTAAATCTTGCTTGCTTACTTGCTATATAGGTTTAAATAGATAAAAAAAGATTCTCCTGATTTATTTTTATCTAATACAGTCATGGGCAGTTCCCGTCTGTTTTGATTTAATTGATCTCCCCTATCAAACAGCTGCTACCAACAAGGGAGGTCAGCTGACCGCATATGTTAGGGGTTGGCACAACACACTTGGAGCAAAGCACTATCTGCCCACTTCCGCATGCAAGGGCGGACAGACGCCTATAATTGGCTAGTGATTGATATGGAAGAGCAAGTGTGCCACCCTACTTCCCCTGGAAGCATGGCCAAGTTTCTTCCCTTGGACTTTGGATGTCAAGTGTTGCGTTGATATCACAGGTAGATGTTGTTATTGCTAGAGCAGTTATAGTGCGGTTAAAAAAACACTCAGGGTTTGGTGGGAACTCCGAAATAAAAAACAGGATTTATTTATTTTCCATTTAGCATTCGATATCATATTAATAAGGACTCAAGTGGGGATCTGGTGAGGATGTTGGTGCAAAGGTTGGGCTCCAGAATTCAACTTGGTATATAGGATTTACAACAGCTCAGCTGGTTAGTGATCTATGTGATCATGGTCTTGATTATCATGTTATTATTAAAGTTGAAGCTTTGGAAGTTAGTTAATTTACTTGAGCACTGTTCCCAGATAAAAAAGTGAAAGATCTGTATAAATAAAGGACTAAAGCACTGCTGCATGGCTCTCTTTATGTACAGCAGAAACAAGGGCTAATTCTCACTAGAGCTGCTGTTAGCAAGAAGGCGAACAGACATTGTGGGTAACATAGGCAAAAGCTTTTGCACAATTTAAGATCACATCTTAATCAATTAAATTTGTTAAATTAAATTGCAACTTTCAAGATTCGGGAAGCCTGTAGCCATAAAAGTGTATACGATTATGTCAGGCTGAGACAAGCCGCCGAGCAGCTTTTATGCCTAAGGACTGGCTGTTTTATTCAGGTAAATTTTATTTGTATAGCGCTTTAACCATTGTCATTGTCACAAAGCAGCTTTTAAAAAACAATCAAAGGAAAATTATGAAAGTTTGTATGAAACGTGAATGTGTATGAATCAAAATTATCAAATTGTCCCTGATGAGCAAGCCGAGGGCGATGGTGGCAAGGAAAAACTCCCTGAGATGACAATAGGAATAATAGGAAGAAACCTTAAGAGGAACCAGACTCAACAGGGAACCCAGCCTCATTTGGGTGATAACGGATAGCAGGAATTGATCTGCAGTCACACTGTATGTTAGGCAGCTGGAAGTTCAATATAACAGATGATGTCTTTAAGTTAATATGGAGTCCTGTTTGTTATTGGAGGCTCAGGTAGACTGTAGGAAATTCCAGTCCTGAACTATGAGCAACTGCAGTCACAAGTCCTCAGAGAACAGCTGTCTGTCCCCAGTCACCACACGCTTTTCAAACAGACCAGACATTCCAAACGGGGCATCCATGCAAGGAGATCTTCAACTAGAAATAGGGCACCAGGACGAGTCAGACAGGTCCAGAGGGCAGAGGGGGTCTGGATTACTGGCAACTCAGGGGAGGCATGTGTAGCTCGACAGAGAGACAGGGAGAGGAAAAGAGAAAGAGGAAGAGAGAGAAGAGGAGAGAGCAAAACAGAAGCAAAGACCATTTAGGTTTGGTCACAGTCACATAATGTATAAGGTGAATGCATATTTAGTGCAGAGTGCGAGCATAACTAAAAGGGAAAGCCAGAAGGAAACACAAACATAGGGGGAACTGGGATGTAAAGCAACCAGTGACTTCACTATCAACAAACCTGAGTGAGCGAGGAGATTAGGGAAAGACAGCATCTAAACATACAAGTTTACCATAATACTATATGTACATGAGTCCCCCAGATCTGCTCCTTTTAACTAAGGCAAATCTATTCACAAAAATGCTTGGCTATATAAATAGGTTTTTAGCCTAAACTTAAACACTGAGACTGTGTCTGAGATTGAGTCCCGAACATTAATTGGAAGACTATTCCACTGGGAGCCAATGCAGTGGATAAGATAGGGGTGACGTGCTCGTATCTACTGGTTCTAGTGGGGACTCTCGCTGCTGTATTTTGAACTAACTAAAGGTTGTTTATGCAGCTAGTTAACCAACCAGACACTAAGACATTACAATAGTCCAACCTAGAGGTGACAAAAGCATGAACAAATTTTTCTGCATTGTTTAGTGACAATATATTATTCATCTTGGCAATATTTCTGAGGTGAAAGAATGCTATCCTGGTAATATTATCTACATGAGTTTCGAATGAAGGACTGGAATTTATAATCACACAAATGTCTTTTACTGTTGCACTTGATGGAACAGAAAGGCCATGTAAAATTACAGTGTGATCAAAAAGCTTACTTCTAGCTGCATGTGGTCCTATGACTAAAACTTCTGTCTTGTCAGGATTAAGCAGAAGAAAGTTAATTAACATCCGGTCTCTTATGTCATTTACACAATGCTTAACTTTATTAAGCTGGTTTTTCTCATCTGATTTTGCTGACACATATAACTGTGTCATCAGGATAACAATGAAAACCAGTAAAAAGTACCAGGCTTACATGCTTACAGCAGGGGGCCTAAAACCAAACCCTGTGGAACACCAAACTCCACTTGAGAACATGCAGAATAGTCACCATTTAAATCTACAAACTGACAACGATCAGTCAAATAGCAGCCAGGAGAGGGCCGTTCCCTTAATTCCTACTACATTTTTCAATCTGTGAAGGAGAATACTATGATCAATGGTGTCAAAGGCTGCAGTAACCCTGCAACCCTGATCAAAGGCTAATAAGAGGTCATTTACTACTTTAACAAGTGCTGCCTCTGATGAGGCCTAAACCTAGATACAGTTTGTGTATGCTATTCCTATGTAGATAGACTAAACAACAATAAGAGCTTATTTATAGGTCAGGATGCTCTCCCTCCAGGTTATTTTAAATACTAACAATTTAGTTTTATGCCATTTATATTCTCATTTTCGAGTTGTCTGTTTTAAAGTGCGTGTCATTATATCAGGGAGCGAGTTTCTTACCTCTAATCATTTTTCACATTACACATTATCTAAGGTATAACAGAATGTTGACTCCTAATATTCAGTCGCCTGATCGAGTTCTGTAGGGTCAGACAGCGATCCAATCAAAGTTGACAACTCTGGGAGATTACTAATTAAAGATCTGTGTGGTAGTTGATGTGAATGTTCCATTTTATTTAAAAGCTGGTGAATTTTGGACCAAACTATGTCACGAGTCATATACCAGAACCTGTGCGTTTACTGTAGCTAGACTTTCTACCCAGGAATAAATGTCATTCAACCATTCTGACGACGTCTCAGATCTTTTTATAGAACAGTGAAGTACTGTAGTGTTTCAAATTTTAATGTGAAAAATTGCAACTTAATGTGTTTTTGTGTCATCTCAATTGTATTTTTATGTCATCTCACATAACCTTTACTTTGTAAGTTCAAAACCAAATGGAAAGGAGCCATGATGTCAATTGAAGTCCCTTGTGCTTCAATTTTTCCATTTGTTTATTTGTGCAGTGTGCGTACCTGCAGCCCAGCTCGGCCGCCTCGCCTGCCTCGGCCCATTGGCGCCGTGGCCAGCTGAGTGAGGAGCACTGAGCTCCTGGTATGGGCAGCGTGGGCAGTGGAGCCTCCAGCCAGCGGGCCATCACCATGCGAAGCGTGGGCACGCGGACCACCCCGAACGGGCCCCTGGCGCCCGCGCTGCCCCCAAACTCTGTCCGCCGGCGTCTGGATGACCGCAGCTTCAGCGCTGACCGCCTTCCAGCACCGGCCACCAAGACAGCAGGTGTCACTGCCAATGAGCACTCTGAGCGCGCAGCCGCTTCTCACAATGCTAATCGGCAGCACACCATCAATGGCGAGCGGCTGCTCTCGAACGCTTCTTTCTCCGTGAGGAGGGAACCAGGCCACAGGAGAGGCGAGAGTCTGGATCTGTGTGGAAACAGCATAGTCCTCAACAACAACAACAATGAAAACAAGAACAGCAGCCATCAAGCACCAGCGCAGCAGCACAAGGACAAGAGCAAAGCCAAGACGGACAACCACAACCCTCCAAACATGATGCCCCTTTCTGGCAAGCTGGATCAAGCACAGGCACAGCACGGCCTGAGCGCCGAGGGAAAGGTATTTCATTTTCATGACCTGTCTAGTGTGCCATTAGAAACAGAATTAAATGATCTCTTAGTAAAATTTCAATGTAAAAGGCGATCTTGCTTGTCGCTCCTTCTGCATACATGTATAAACCTCAGTGAAGTTTACAGACAGGTACATTCTGAGCTATGAAGTATGCACTGATACATGTTGTGCTAATGAATGAGCGTGATCAGAGATCACTGGAACACTTGGTGAAGTTGCAACTTAAAAATGGAGAGTTATCTTACATCTTCATTTAATAGTGACAGTTAGAGCATTGCCACACACAATTTAATGAGAACTCAAAAGAATGGGAATAAACAGCTATGTGTCCATAAGAAGATCACTTCTTATTGAGACTAATTAGAATAAGGGCTTCAGTTTGCTAGAGAAAATAAAGATTGGACTATGGAGCACTGGAAAAAAAGATGATGTGATCTGATGGGTTCAGATTGACCCTATTCCAGAGCAATGTACGTGTCAGGGTCAGAAGGGAAGAGTATGAAGCGATGCACCCATCATGCATAGTGCCTACTGTACAAGTCTCTGGAGGCAGTGTTATGATCTGGGGTTGCTTCGGTTACTCAGGTCTAGACTCAGCAACGTTATGTGGCAAAAAAACAGTCAGCTGATGACCTGAATGGACTGAATGACAAGGTTATCATTTTTCTTCCCTGATGACACGGTCGTATTTCAGGACTCATTGTGAAAGAGTGGTTCTGGGATCATGAGGAATCATTTTCACACATGAATTATCCAATACAGAGTGCTTACCTTAACCCCATTGAAAGTCTTTGAAATGTGCTGGAGAAGACATTGTGTTAGGTTGTTGAAACAATGTCACGGCAAATGCGCATCGTAATCAAAGCAAAATGCGGTGTATTGAAATATTAAAGCATGCCAAGGTTTTTTTTTTGGCCAGGCAGTGTATATCCACAGTAAATGGAGCACATGGTTACTCTGCAAGGAGCTTGCAATATGATTTTCCTACCAAAGCAGGAAGTTCCCAAATCTTACATCTAGCATCTTTAAGGAGGTACACATTTCATTTCATGTGTAAGCATTCAAAGATTCATACTAGCAGTTGACGTTGTTACAACTATTTAAAACCTATGCTGCTTGTAATATTATATGTTATTATTTTATATGATTTTTGTACGAGTGGCATTCAAGTCCATCCATGACTTTTGGTTGCGTAGAATAAAAGAACACTGCTCTGAATATACACAGAAAAAAGTTTTTATTCTCAGAACTGTGTTCTGTTATTCTGGATAATCAAAAGTCCTGGTTTGACTGGAACGCACCTGATAGTTTAAAGATTTGCACTTAATCAAATACAACATGTAAACCAGCCGTTACTTTCCTATTTAGGATGCTGACGCACTGGTCCGTCCCTCGGCCTTCAAGCCTGTGGTGCCCAAAAGCTTTCATTCCATGCAAAACCTGGTGTGCCCCCTTCAGACCAGTGTGGGTGCAGGTGGGGGCTCGTCAGGCAGTGGGGCAGGTGATAGAGGTGGTCAGGGCACCTCAGGAGTCCGTCCAGATGAGGAAAACCCTAACAGTCGTGGAACACACTCTGGTGGAGGTATTCGAGCAGGCCAGGGCAGCCTGTCTGATTCTGGCAGGAATTCACTGACCAGTCTGCCCACGTATGCAGGTACAGGCTCAGGCTATGGCCCTCCGCCGGCCCTTGGGCCCCTCAGTGCCTCCACCAGCCACATCAACCAGCTGGGTACTGCAACAGCCGGCCTGGACAAGCCAGATAAACCAGGTTACCAGAATGGGCTGAGTGCCTCTGACAGTGGCCACTCGTCTTCGGGCAAGAGCTCGTCATCTTATCAGCGTCTTAGCCACTTGAGTGATGCGCCTGCGCCATTGAGGCCGTCGCCATCCTCCGATGACGTCATTCGTGACCTTGAGGACCGCTTATGGGAAAGAGAGCAAGAGGTGAGGACCAAGGTATTTAATCATGTCTCATTCATGTAGAAATTAAAGTCCATATTTCCTCTTCCTATTTTGAGTATATTTCCTGTCCTTCTCCTATTCCTTATTCCCAGGTGCTCCATATGAGACGGAACTTGGATCAGAGTGAAGCGGCAATTGTGCAGGTGTTCGAGGAGAAGCAGCGGGTGTGGGAGCGTGAAATGGAGGAACTGAGGCAGAACTATGCTGGGCGGCTGCAGCAGGTGACCCGCCGTGCCCAGCGTTCACAACAGGCCCTGCAGGCCCAGATCAGCCGCCTTCAGCAGGACAAGCGCAGGCTCCAGGACGAGATGACACTGCTCCTGGCCCAGCGTGAAGAGCTGGAGAAGAAGTGCCTGGACTACAGAAAGGAGCAGGCTGACCTCCTGCCCAAGCTGGAGGAGACCAAGTGGGAGGTGAGAGAAGTTCTTTGATCATTGTTTGCTCAGTCTCCTTACTGCAAATATAATCCATCAATAAAGACACAATCAAGTTGTGAACGAGATATACAGTACAGTATAATGTGGTTGATGAGTAGCATTGTGTAAACAGCTTTGACTGATTGCCAATATTTGAGATTCTACGAAACTCTTTGGAATCTTATTTTTGGCCAAATATTTATTGTTCGTTGAATGGAACATTTCAGGCTACTTTAAATTATACATTAAATTTGCCATTATAGACTAAGATATTAGTTTTTGTTTAGTTCTGTCACCATCCGATGGGAATTACAGGATACAAAATTGCATTTTAAAATCTAGATAGTCACTTCATGATGTTAGCATCAGTTGTTAGCTGATGCAGTTTTCATTTCAAAATGTCCAATGTGTTTTTTTCATTAGTATCAGTCATGTTTTTATAATTGGCCAAATTGCTGGAACAAGCATATATGACAAACAAATCTTAACAATCTGAGGTGCTATAAGAAAACTCAACCTCAACCAAACCACTTGCTTTGTTCAGGTCCATTTCATCAGTGCTGCCATTTATAACATTTCACACATGCTGGTCCTGGATTGCATCCTGGTTTTTAAGATTTTAACCACGTTCATTTGCCAGATAAGTCTCAGATCCCTGTCTCACTGCTGTAACGAACAGGACTATTATTTGCTCATCACTAACTGCTTCACATAGAACTCTATAAAGATTTATAGATGTGTTTATTTTTTTATAAAATTGCTTCGGAATGCTCTGGGTGTCATAGTGTTCGTCTTCCCACTGGACGTGTAGGGCCAATCAGATTGCAGTCTTCAAGATTCCAAAGATTGTGGGAAGTAAAGTGTACAAAAGATTTTAGATGCTCTACATCCTGTGGACAGGTGTGTTTCTGAGATTGAGATGTACAATATCCTGAGTTTATTGAGAGCAAGTTAATGAGAGCTATTAGCATTGGTTAACCCTGATGTGTTACCCCAGACCTGTTTAATGATTTGCCTGTGGCCTGGTCTGAAATTTTTTAATGGGCCACTTGAGGCTGTCAGTTAACCTCTCTCTAATCGTCACTGTTGTCAGTAATAGGTTTCTTGTGGCATGGCCCGTGTACCCCATGTGCTTTTTCTCCTCCCACTTAGCCCCTTTTTACAAAATTTTAAAAAGCCATGACCTGGAGCGCACTCGTATGGCCATGATTCGCTCTGCTTGCTCTCCAGGTGTGTCAGAAGGCAGGTGAGATCTCCTTGCTGAAACAGCAGCTGAGGGAGAGCCAGGGCGAGGTGACCCAGCGTGCCGGAGAGATGGTGGCCCTGAGGAATCAGCTGAAGGAGCTGAACGCCCAGCTGAGGGAGCGAGAGCAGGCCGAGATCAGCCTGAAGGAGTCCTTCTGCACCAAGACGCTGGAGCTGGAGCGCTGTGAGGCAGAACTGCAGGCCATGCTGGCCGAGGTGCTGACTCAACCCAAACCCAACCCTTATAAGGGCTCTGCCTGAATATCTACAGTATACACAAGAAAATATATTTAAAAAAATGAATAATAAATGTCAAGCATCAATGCTTAAAGATGAGGCAGAGGTATTGGGGCAGTGCCTGATGCATCACTTTTGTTTGTTTGGTATTTTTACATCCTGTTTGGTTTGTGTCCTATGTTACGATGTAGAAGAGTGTTCGTAGTCCTGCTCCTAAACTGCTAGCTAGGGACAGTTATAGGGACGGCTACAATGCCCAGAAATAAACATGGTCATACCATAGCCATTAACATCACTACACAACAACTCTAACATATACAAACCATTGTACAACCTGTGTTTACTATAAAAAATTACACTGGTATTGTCACAAGATGGCATAATTAGTCAAATTAGCCAGTGTCTTTACATACTCTATTAGAATTCACTTCTCAGCCCTTTTCCCCTTATTCGTTCACTCCATCTCCCTGTCTCTTATAGGTAACCGTCCTGAGAGACAAGCTGAGTGCATTTGAGACAGAGGTGGCTGGGCTGAAGAAAGCCCTGAGTGAGCTTAGCAGCACTTCTAGCACTCGCACCACCGAGTCCAGCTTGGCTGATATGGGTCAGCTTGTGCTGTCTCGCAGTCGGGAACGTCTCTTCTCGCCCCTGAGCCCGCCAGAGACGCCCAACTCGTTGCCTCCTCTTTCGTCACTGCCCTCTGTGTCCTCGCTGCCCCCTGTGCCCTCGCTCCCCCCTTTGCCTGCACTGCCCGCCCCGGACCCACTACTCAGCCTGCAGAGCGATGACTCCAAGGTGCAGCGGCAGGAAGCGGGAGACCTACGCCGCCAACTGGAGCTACTTCAGGGGGAGCTGCGTCTGGAGCGGCAGCAGCGCGAGCGCCAGGCGCTTACCTTCGCCCACGAGCGCCAAACCTGGCAGGGAGAAAAAGAGCGTGTGCTTAAGTACCAAGCACAGCTGCAGCTCAGCTACGTAGAGATGCTACAGAAAAACCAGGCACTGGAGGAGCGCGTCGACCAGCTCGGTGCCCAGCTGTCCACTCCCATCCTGGTATCACCGGCAACACCAACTTTGTCACTACATTCGGCTAGTCTTGAGGTGCCCACGGCGGCGCCCGTGGCCGTGTCGATCACATCCCCGACTCCTCCGGTCGAGGAGAAAAAGGTGCCCGCTCTGCACCAGCTGGCGCCCCCGTGGCCCGTTCCCACTCGTCTGGAGAGGATCGAGTCGACAGAAATATGATGCCAGTATGAGCACGACCTCTTTTAATGCAGTATAAAAAAAAAGGAACACTTAGAGCACCAGTTACAATAGCGTTAAGTACAAACCCTCCTGAAACAAAAACGTCATGTCTATAACTTCTGAGGACAGTCCAAGGATGCCCTGCTGAGTAAGGTAGACGTCAGGGTTGAGGGGTGTAAGTTGCTGAAAAAAAGTAATATGTTTGTGTGGCCTTATGACTGACCCGGGAAAAGCTCTGGATACTAAAAGGTGTTGGTTGGTGTGGTAGGGGTGTAGGAAGAGCTGGCCCTGAGTCTGTAGCCAAGAGGGACGTGAGTAGATCGAACACTCAGGGGATAAGGGATCAGGCATTAATAATCCATAATTTAAGGCTAGACTGTTGTAAGCTAGCTCTCAATGCACGGTTCATGATAACAAATGCGTCATGATATAAATCTCTAATAAACAGCTGACAAGTTGACCTTTTAAGACCATCACTGATTTTATTTAAAGGTGCAGTTTTGTAAGCTATAAACATTTCAGTGAAAAAAACTGTGATTTGCAATATCGCCACGCGGTGGGTGTGGCTAGTTTCGTCATTTTGGTTTGTTTAAATTTAAATAGTTTAATTTCCCCCTGCTGAAACAGAAATACTCTTAACCCCACCCCTTTTTCTTATAAGGCGACACACAAGGCCTAAACGTAACAGGACAGGAAGGTTTTCTAATCTTTTTACTGCAAGTGCATTTTTCACATCACAGGCAGCAACCACAGGGCTGAACAAATTACAAACTGCTCCTTTAAATAACATTTCTGCAAACCAGATACTGAATATATACAAAAGCATCCATATTAGCTCAAGAGACTTTTTTTTTTAATTAATTATTAATTAGGAGCTACAGGGAGAGAGAGAGATGTGATGCTCTTCCTGTCTATGGTGCTTGTCCATACCACACCAGTGTGTGTGTATTTTTGTTTTCCTTTCCTTTTTTCCAAGAAAAAAAAAATTGAAGGACCAAATATTTAGGAAGTGTTGTTGGTCTCGGGTTCCCTCATAGTGGACGTAGCCGCGATAGTGATTACCAGTGGACTCCAAGACCTGGCGTGATGTGTAATATACAGTAGGAGCGTGCCTCAACCCTCCTGCTCTGATAACAAAAGCAGCGGCGGAGGACCGACAAGTGGTCATTTGACTTGAATGACGTATTACCAGAACATTTCTGCTTTTCACCTTTGTATTCCATGTTTCTGAAACAATGTAGAATATATTAGAGAGAGAGAAAGAGAGAGAGCGCGAAAGAGGTATCGAAAAAAAACTCTAACAAAAAAAAATAGTTTAATGCACTTTGCTTTGGTCTCAGACATTTTTTTTTTGCTTTAAGAGAGGTGTGTGTTTGATGAACAGCATATGCTGAGTGATGTTTGGTTTATGAAGCTGCTAGTTAGAGGAGAAGTCCTGAGCGGCTGAGCCAAAAAAAAAAATAGAAAGAAAATAAGTGCTAAGAGGGCAATTAGGATAGTGCGTGGTTGGAGGAGGGCGCACTTCTGAAGCACGGTCCGTCCACCGCTGACGAACTAATGAGTCTGTTTAAGTGGGACCTTACCTTCTTCCAAAAAAGAATATGTGTCGATGTATACTTTCTGAAAGTATCATTTAGAATATTTGACTTAAAAAAATCTATATATATATTATATAATATGCAGTAGATTGAAGTGATGTTTTGAAGTAAGTACACCGTGTACACCAGGCTTCATTGCCATATCTGAGTGGGATATAAAGACTGACACGTGCGATTGTTTAGTATGGATTCAGATGGTTTAGGTAGATTTACAACTAGTGGTGACGAGAAGATGGAGGTGGAAAATTGGTAGCATTAAATAAAAAAAAAAAAAAAGGAACACCTTTTGTCACAAAGTTTACATCTTCATGCTAATGCATACCATGTGATGATCATAGGTTCAACAAATTATTATATATATTTATTTTTTTTATTATTATTGAATGGTCACTGATGCCCCAGTTGCTATCTTATTCCTAATAATAATGGCCAGAGTGCTACTATAAGTTCATATATACACAAAAGAAATCACTCAGGTATGTCATTTGGTATTGGATAGTAAAAAAAGGCAGTGTGAAAGATTCAGGATTTTAGATGAAGCCCTTAGTGACTTTATAAACTTCATATGACACAATATACTGGAATTAAGGTAGCCTATATGTCAATTAGGCATGTGCTAATAATATTAATTCTGAAAAATTAAGACCAATGCATAAAGTTCCTCGAACATTCACGGACTCCAAAACTGAGTCAGCCCCCATAGACCCCCATGTTAAAATGTTCAACTTTACAACAGAAATACAGTAGTAAATTGGATTGCTAGTAACTAGGTCTGCGAGCGTTTTGCAAGACGAGCAAAAAATTTTGTAATAAATTTTAACTTGTTACACGAGCGAGGTCTTGATATACGAGTACTCTAGTACGCATACGCTTTGTCTGCTGATCACAACTGAGCCAATGGTTTTTCTATCTCATGCACTGTGGGATTGTGGGTAATCGTCTCCCAAGCCACTCTGTAGCAGTGTGGGAGATGAACCTGTTTAGAGGAGTGATTCCGTTAGTGTGTGTTTGTATGTGCACGCGCACACCTAAGGCTGTTTTAAATTGTTTTTTTTTTTTTATTTTGTGTCCAAGTGTAATGACTGTTCTTTAGTAACTGTACTGCTTCAACACACTCTGTGAAGAAAAAAAAGGTTAAAAAGACTGTAGTAGTGTGGGAGATTAATCTGTTTAGGAGGGTGATTCCCTTAGTGTGTGTGTGTGTGTGTGTGTGTGTATGAAAGTTGTCCTACATGGTAGGCCCCCTCCTCCTGCTTCTTCCCTCGTCTAACACCAGTAAAGTGCAGGTAATTCGTTTTATTTTTACTTTACATTTTGTATTAATTACTTTTATATAATTTTTGTGGAATGGATCAATGAATCATTAGTTCCTATGCGGGAAATTTGCTTTTATATACAAGTGTTTTAGTATACAAGCACACTTCCGGAACAAATTATGATCGCAATCCAAGGTTTAACTGTAAACATGTTTACAGCCCGGTACAAAAATAAAAAAGATTTTAGTCTCCGCTTATCTAGATTTCCTATTTATTGGTGACGACTAAACGGGGTGAATTTCTATGTAACTCATCAGTTAAACTTATATTTAGCCATAAAATTTAGCCATTTTCAGTGACAGCTGCAGTGAAGGCATCACTTTAACATACCAGCTAACTGGAATTGTTGTAGTTTAACTTGAGAAATGTAAGTTGACATGCGACGATGTGTAGGGTATGGATGACGGAGTTCAATCAAATGCATTAGCTTATAAATTTACTTTAGCCCCCATAGCATCTCAGCTAAGCTTGCTAGCTTGTGGGTGGTAACTGAGTTAGGTAGGCGGGTTCTAAATGGGCTCCGTTTGTTCTGCCCATTTGGCCTTTTATGAATTAGGTGGTATCAGCTCCAGCCAACATGGCAACAAACTGAGCTCCCATATGTGAACTTCGAAACCGCTCTTCAGAAAACCCACGGGCGACGTCACGGAGGGTTTATTTATTTATTTATTTTATAGTCTATGGATACAACACATTGCTATTATATTAGCATCATCACACTTTCATTCTGCCTTGGTAAACATTTGATCAGTCGTGTAATAGGTAGGTGATATGGCAAAAATATAACATCATGATACATAATGATAAATTTTACAATATTAGTATACATCAAAAGGTTTAGGCTTACTAGCAAAATGGAATTTTTATTCATTGTTATCTTTAATCTGCAATATTTAAATATTAATATTATCATTGCTAACTTAAATCTGACATTACGTTTTCTTTTCTTTTGTTTTGAGATAAAAAAAAAAGCAAATTTAGGTTTGTTTTCATTTGTTGCTAATTCCATTCAACTCAAATTCTACTTAATATTGAATTTTAGTATCAAAAATTTTGATTTTTGTTTTTTCAAATTAAGTTAACCGAATTCATATTTCAATTACAATGAAGTGCCACATCGAAGCAGGTTAGAAACTTAAACCAGCACAGATTGAGTCATTCAGCCAATCTGTGCTTCAGGCTTCTTGTGACCCTACACAGGAAAAGTGCCACGGATAAGGGATGAGTGAATTCGAATAGCCTTGTGCCTACAAAAGGCAGTCTGTTTGATCTGATTATTGCGAAATTAAATGGACACTTTATTTCAACCTCAGAATCAAAAAGTAGCATAAAAATCTAAATTACTAATAGTAATCCTAAACATAACATTATAAATATCAATATGCACATGAGGATATCATAAAAAAAAAAGTACAAATATTTATAGAAAAAAATTTAACATGCAAAATGCTTTGAATAATTTGTGAGTAATCATGGACGTTACAAATGTTCTGATGGAACCTGTCCAAAAGGTTATTGCAATTCATTTGTAATTTATTTTACAGTTAATATAATGTTTTACATTAAAATCTTGCTAAGTTACCAGTCTGATGTCAGGCTTAATACTGATCAGATCCACAGAAAAAAAAAATACTATAGTTTATACCATTGTAATTACTATGGTAAAATGTAGTATGCTACTGTAGTGATGCAGTAATCTATTACTGTAGTATTTCTTTTTATAAGGCTATTGATGTTTGTGGCTCAGGCGGTTGAGGCTCTCGGTTGCTAATCAGATGCCCCGCCACCGTCCGGTCATCACTGCTGTGTCTTTGGACAAGACCCTTATCGATACGTACCCGTACAAACCCAGCCATTATTGCATGCAGCGCCAGGTTGGAAAATGTGAGGGTTGCAACAGGGAAGGCATCCGGTTGTAAAACGTTTGCCAGGTTTTGCAGATGAAATGATCCGATATGGTGACCCCTAGGATAAAAGGGACAAAATTGCAAAAAGGAAAAAACATTGAATTGGATTGAACTAAAATAAAACTGGCTGTTATAAAACTATTTTAATTTGTAGTAATTCTCTTTATTAGTACACTTAAGGTGAAAAATGTCTGGTTTTCAGTAAAGATC
>JAOTRS010000030.1:2879837-2890135 GCA_028565755.1 Dinotopterus cunningtoni
ATACTGAAAAATATATAGGTTAAATGTTTATTCAATACAAATCTATAAATGCAGTTAAACATTTTAAACTGTTCAGAATAATAGAAATTCATTCAACCAATGGTTTGGATTGTTGTTTTGTTGCAGAAAATCTTAAAATTCTGAAAAGTTTTTTGGTCAAATACAACAGTAGATATAAACTTTTGCTCTGAACTTTGTCACTCATTAAATTATGTAATTTTGATATTATCTTACTATTAGATAAATAAATAGATAGATACTTAGATAGATATATCCCAAAGGAAATTGCAGATTTTTATTTCTATTATTACTTCTTTCTTAGAGTGCATTGAACTAAATGGATCATCTTATAAGGGGGTAAAACAGATCAGTTCCTCCGGACAGAGCTGCTTACACTGGTTAGAAATAAGCAACGCGTACAACCTCAGCCTTGGCTTGAGTGCTGACCCAGGTAATTGACTTTTTACTATTTTTCAATTCATTTGTGCCCAGGTGTACGTAACATAAATCATTAACTGCTGCCACGGGCAACTAACAACTGGCCTGGAGAACATGCTGGTGTTTTATGAGGTTAAAGGGATACCATTTCACTGCACATACCTAAAGTCAACAGACACACATTTCAGCCTCGCCGGGACTGCAGTGCTTGAGTGCCAAATGATCCCCCTAGTGTGGCATTCAGAGAAGCAGCACTCAGGTTATTCCAGAGCGATGTGTATGAAATCTGGTGCACTTCTCATGTCTTGCTATAGTGATCATTGGGAAGGTTGGTGTACAGACGCTGAATATAAAACTTACCATTTATATCTGTCTCAGGAGAGTGGAATCACAGCTACTGCCGCAACCCAGATGCCTCTGGCAAGCCGTGGTGTTTTGTAGCTGCAGAAGAAGAAAAAGGATTTGAGAGACAAGACTGCATTTTAGAGACATGTCCAGGTATTAAAGGTGTACAGGTACACAGACAGGAGTATGCAGACAGCAATAGTCCAGATAAAACTGTGCTGGAGAACCAAACAATTACATAATCCTTCTGTAAAATGATTTGTTTACTTATTTTACGGGTTGTTTGAAATTTTAGGCGTATTGGTTAGCAGTGTACAGGATAAGACGTATAGTGAGAGAGAATGAAGTGTGAGTGCCACATTTAAAGATTAGGGTTTAAAGCTATAGTTTCAGTTTTTGGTTTCTATCAAAATTTTGCAAGATGGTAAAGTTTTTAAAGGTCCCATAATTATTAAATTATCCAACTATCTCAAATATCTCGTTTTTATATAATTTTTTTTTTCAAAACAAGCTGGTCCTATTATCATTTACATTATAGCAGCAATAAATATTTTGTTCCCTAACAATGATTACACAAGTGGTATTCAAACCAAACCGGGACTTATCGTCTCGTGATCTGTGGGAACTGTACACACAATCATTCACAAACAATTCACGGGTTATTGGCGCGTCCCCCGTACAGTCCTGACCTCGCTCAAAGTCTTTTCCACATGTTTGGGCTATTAAAGGAGTTCCTGGGAGGCCAGGTAAAGCAGAGAGTCTAATCATGGCTCCGGCATACTGAGATAGCTACTGAGAAAGCACTAATGAAACTCTGGGATAAATGCATTAGTGCATTATATAGAGAAATAAAGGGAGTTTTTACATTACTGTGTTCTGTTATTTTGCACATTCAGAAGTCCTGCTTTAATTTGAATTTGCCAAATCAAAAAGAGAATCATTTAAATATGCAACTTTCACGTAAGTCCCACTGAAATGATAATGCATCAAAACGAGTGTGTTATTTATAAAGCTCTGACTTGCAGCTAGCTGCATTACTTTCAAAGCTGCTGTAGAAAATTAATCAACGCCTTTTACTGCGCTGTAATATATATATTGATAATAATGTCTTGCAGGTTTTTTTCCCCTTGATAATCTTTTGGGCCCTGCTTAATACTGTGCACCAAGCCCTTTTCATACCGTATGTCTGACTGATTTACAGTAAACACGCAGCCACCAAATGTCCACCCGGCACTCGGGAAGAGTGTCACAGTGAAACCTGACCCTGGCTTGAGCAGGAGACCAAGCAAGAAAAATGACCCCGGTGCCCTGGGTGCGTCTTCTCATTACTTTATTAAAGTAACAGACATACCTGTATAAATAGTGATAATGTATGCATCTGTACCTTCAGTGTGTTTTATTATTATTATTAAAAAATTTTTTTTTTTTTAGTAACAAAAAAGTAGTGTCTTTTAGTAATTCACACTCTCCTCTCCTCCCCTCAGGCTACACGTTAGCAGCCATTCTCATGGTGATCATCATAGTGCCGGGGGCAGGAATTGCTGTCATCTACTTCTATAAGAAGTAAGTGTAGGAATTAAAAAAACTTTGCAATGTTAAAGGGAAAAAAATGTAAGATAAGAGTTGAAAGCATTTAGCAGGTTTTTTTTCTTTCTTTCTTTTTTTTGCAGTGCAGATATTTTAGAAAGAAAATTATGATTATAGAAAAATAACGCGGCACTGTGGAGTAGTGGTTAGCACTGTGGCCTCGCACTTCCAGGGTCGAAGGTTAGATTCCCTCTTCGGCGTGTCTGTGTGTCTGCAATCAAGCGTTTGCGATAACTGGCAGTGAGCCTTTGGTAGACAGGGCACTACTGGAAAGGTTCACCACTGTTCAAAGTTTTTTCCATTTGTAGAGAACGGCTCTCACCGTGGTTCACTGGAGTCCCAAAGCCTAAGGAATGGCTCAGTAACCCTTTCCAGATTGATACATGTTAATTACTTTGTTTCTCATCTGTTTCTTTAGATTGAGTGATCTGTTAGTTTACTTCACTTAGTCAGACAGGTTCTATTTAATTGATTTCTTGATTCAGTAATCAGGTCTGGGTGGGCAAATAAAATATCACTCAGCTTCCCAAAAACATTATTAAAGCAAAAAAAAAAAAAAATCAGTTGGGGGCAAAAACTACACAGTGCTATAGATGGATAGATAACTATTTAATTTTGTTAAAATTTTAGCAAAATAAAGTAAGATAAAGCAAATGAAACAAGTAGAATTAAAACTGAATTAGTAGAACTTGTACTAAAATTGTGATCTCTAGTGCTAGTTAGACAACCTCTCTTCTTCTAATATATTGCAGAGGCTTCACTAAAGATGCACTCATTTAATACAAAAATTATTGATATTCATATAAATTACCGATACTGATCATTGTATAAATACTAAATATCATCCCTGATAATTGGCCGGGCTGATAATCAGTTACCTCCTATGTATAATCCTATTGGTTTTTCAGTTTTTTATATGCCATACCAAAGAAATATGCATACAGTAAACTTATGTATTAACTAACAGCATACCTTTTATCCTTTTATAAATTTGTTACAGTTAATCTTACGGAAAACTGTTAGTCATTTCTTCACCAACCTCCTCCCTTTAAAGTTAATAAGACAAACTAATTGCAAAATGCAGACTCCAGTCCTGAAGACTTTTAGAAAATTCCAGCTTGACCCGTGACACTAGAGACTCCTTCAGAAATGCAAAATAAATAAACTGATACGACTAGTATAAGTTTCACCAGTACTGTGGTATAAAGGAATGGACTGGTTTACCTTGTGGTTTAGAATTTTAGCATTATACATACAATAAATTAGGTTATTAGGTGTATTTACTGAACAGTAAATAATCTGACTCTAGGAGCCTTAAACTGAAGATGCAGCAGAAGGAGAGGGCCCACGATCAGGAAATGCACCGACTCAACTTCCAGCAATCTGCCTTCTGTAACGCCGCCTGCGACCTCACTGATGAGAGCAGAGAACAGATGGATAAAGAGAAAGCCTCCGAAAAACCTACAAGCACAGACGAGATAGAAGAAGACAATAACCTAGGGAAAGACGGGTGATTTAGCGTTCTTTCTCTAAAAAGAATATTAGGAAGCTTGTTTAGACTGGATATTAGACGCTAATGAACATTAAGCTCATCCGAATTACAGCTAATACGATTATCTGGTAGTAAATCAAGATCGCTCAGACCTCTAATCTTTTTTGATGAACAGGAAACACATGCGGCCGATGTGCCACGTCTCCTCAGTATTACTTTGCCCATGTTTAGTTTGATGACAAAATGTTTTTCAATGTTAATGATTTCAATGTAGTCTTAAGATAATCTAATTAAATAATTTATTGTTTAACTGTTTATTTTATTGTAGCATTTCGTTTTAAACATTCCCAGCACTTTGTAGCCAAAAATGCAAAATCCCGTTTTACTAATGCTAATAGAAAGAAAATGTAGTTTTGTTGATTCTTCTTCTTATGACCATCTGCTGGTCATACAGTAGGACAGCGATTTCACAAAACATGCAAATTATCAAATATTTATTAATAAAACTTACAGTGGAACCTTGAATTACGAGCGTAATTCGTTCCGGAAGCGGACTCGTATTCCAAAACACTCGTAAATCAAAGCCTTTAACCTCTCTAATGAGGTCACACTGTTTACTATAAGCGTGCATGGATGTAGATTATACCAGTAAGAGACGCGCACTAAGACCCAGCAGGGGAGATGATTACCCACAATTCCGCAGCGCAAGAGAGAGAAAAACCGTTGGCTCAGTTGTGATCAAGTGATGCTCGGCGTCAAAACAAGAAGCGCATACGTGATACATGATACTCGGGACTCGTAAACCAAGACTTGTTCGTTTTCCAAGTTAAATTTATTAAACATCTTTGTCTTGCGGAACACCTGCAAACCGTGTTACTCGCAATCTGAGGTTTCACTGTATAATGTAAAGGTAACATGTATTTACTTGTCTCAGAAATGATCCACAGCATGTAACATAACTATAACTGGGTTATAAGGCATTATAATACTTGAAGTAGTTCATTTGGAAAATAAGGGTAACTTATTTTCAAAGAACAGCACATGCCTTGCCTTCCCTATTTAATCCTGTAATATAAACCAATCAATTGTGATCCAGCTGTTCAAAAAATAACACCACAGGATCGTAAGAGAAATAAGACTCTGGTTTATTTAAATGTACACATCTGAGCAGGGGAAAAAAAAAGTTAAACAACATTCCAAGAAGTTACATTTACAGTATCAAAAATCACCGCAGACATGCCACACTGCACACCATTGTGCGCACCCTTCAAAACATAAAAACCTCACCGTTTTAAAACCAAGCACAGGTCCGACGGTGTGATGGAGGGGCAAAAAGAAATGTTTCCTTTAGTGAAACTTGAGTAATCACTGTCTGTGGCTTTAACTATCAGTTCCATAAAGAAGGGACTGTTCTCTCATCCTAATCGCTTCCTAAGCGTTCATGCAATGAGAAGCCAAAACATGATGACGAGCGCCACAAACAGGAAGAGGCGGGACAGGAACTGCTCGTCCATGTGCTGTGGCGTTCCAGGAGCTGCTGCAAAGACAAAGGAAGACAAGATGAGATTTTAGTCTATTCGTGTTATTTTATAGTTTTGAAATCTCCAGGATTGTTATAGAATGTAGAAAATAAAAATCACTAAACAAAAACAAAAGTGATCCCAAACTTTTGAGCAGTGGTGTATATTTAAGACAAAGAAATTTTTTTTTGTTGGAAATGCATTGCAAAAATAACTTACAAAACTGGAGACTCTTTCCATAAATGTTAAATTAAATAAAAACAATAAAAAGAGCATCTCCAAGCTTCACCATGTCAATGATTATACCAATGTTTCTCAAAGGGTACTGCAGTTTGGCTGCAAGAGGTCATTTATAACAAATAAAACATCTTTCATTTTGTATTTTGTAATTGGGTGTTAAATTCCTATAAAATATTTATCAATGAATAATTGCATTTAAAATATAAAAGTAACCAGAACTATTATACGTCATTTTAAATTACAATGAAACCTCGGATTGCGAGTAACACGGTTTGCGAGTGTTCCGCAAGACGAGCAAAAATTTTTAATAAATTTTGACTTGGAAAATGAACAAGTCTTGGTTTACGAGTACCGAGTATCATGTATCACGCATGCACTTCTTGTTTTGACGCCGAGCGTCACGTGATCATAACTAAGCCAATGGTTTTTCTCTCTCTTGCGCTGCGGAATTGTGGTTAAATGTCTCCCCTGCAGGGTCTTAGTGCGCGTCTCTTACTGGTATAAACAACATCCGTGCACGCATGTACTGTTTACTATAACACTGTGACCACGTGTGTGTGCATAAAACATATTTTATTTTGTGTCTGTACAGTGAGGCAAAAAAGTATTTAGTCGGCCACCAATTGTGCAAGTTCTCCCACTTAAAAAGATGAGAGAGGCCGGGTATTTTCATCATAGGTATACCTCAACTATGAGAATGGTTTACGAGTGCTTTGAAATACGAGCCCGCTTCCGGAACAAATTATGCTCGTAATCCAAGGTTCCACTGTAGTTTATTCTTAATCTTAGATCATGTGGCGTATTGGAACAAAATAAACCGGTAGTTTGACTCACAGATGGGCAATGCGAGCGAGTATGTGCACCAAATAAAAGTCTTTTCCTTCTTTTAAATACCCTGTTTCAGAGATTAAATCAACAACCCCGATAAAGCCACAAGTCTCTCAAGACCCCAATTTAATTGCAAATTCACATTCCACACACTATTAACACACAGAGTTTAAAGAAACATGTGCGTGTAGTCACGTGCAAACGTTTGCATCCCTTTAGCAATGTAACAAAACTTTTCAAAATATCCATTAAAAAAATTATTAAAAAATTATGCTCACTGATATGGATCTGCAATAATATGTAGAAGCAGTGAACTCTACTGTTAGTTAAGATGACCTTTGTCATACTATCTATAAAACATTAACTTACCAAAAGCACAGACATTAAAAAGGAAATATATGTACAAAGGAGTTTAGTAATTTATTCAGGGCAAAAACGTACATCTTGTAACGTGCAAGAGACAAGTAATAACGATTACACAAGCTGTTGTTTAACAGTTAGATCATCCAGTCTAAGGCTGCCGAAGCTGTTCTTCACTGAAAAATTGCTAAATAAATTACACACAGTGCTGACGGAAAGTTTTGCACATTGTGTTTCACGCTCATCTTGAAATGTATCATCATTCTACACACAATACTCCACAATGACAAGGTGAAAAGAGGTGGTAATATTGTTTTTGTTAATTTATTTTAAAAAACGACATAAGAAATTATTGATTTTTTTTTTTAAAGCCCCACATGGCCTGGCCCACCTTGTTTAACAGATATCTTAATACCTCGTAACCCTGGCAGAGCGCTCAGATCATCTGGTCAACTTCTTCTGGAAGTGCTGAGGTCCAGATGCAAACGATTTGGGGATCGGGCGCTTGCTGTAGCAGCTCCCAAACTATGGAATTCGTTACCACTTGAAATTCGATATGTTGCGGATCTGGCCACAATCGTTTTAAATCTTAAAAAACGCATTAATTTACACTACCTTTTAGTTTACTGTAGTTAGATAATGGTGTTCCTTTTATTTAGAGAACATTATCTTAAAATTCTTAATTTTGTGTGTCTATTTTTTATTTTAACAGCTTGTACTGATTTCATATTTTTATTCTTATTGTTTGTCCTTTTTATTTGCCATGTTAAGCACTTTGGTCAACTCAAAGTCGTTAATAAGTGCTATTTAAAAAAAATTATTGTAAAAAAGTATTCAACTTTGTCAAAGCACCTCTTACAGCAACGATGGCTTTGAGTCTGTGTGTGAATGATGCTACAAGGTTGGCACATCTTTCTTTTGAATACATTTTAAGATGAGTGTGAAGCATAAGAAAATATGGAAAACTTAAAAGAAACTAAAAACTTTCGGTTAGACTTGTACACACAGACACCCAAAAAAACAAAAACACCACAACACTGTATCTCTTTTCCTACTTGGTGTTAAACTATAGCACCTCAATGAAAGCGGTGTCGTACCTGGAGGTGGTCTTCCATCGTTAATGTTAAATGCTGTGGCAAAAATCCCAAAAGGAAACGCTCCAATACCAAAGGACATCTGGAAGCCGCCATCTCCAAAACCGAATCCTTGAAACCCCTGTAAGAAGGAATGCTGACGTAAGCGAGGTAAAACAGACGACTTAAACATTACAGGATGAATTAGATGAATGAGAGGCTTAAACTTGTTTTTTTTTTTTTTTTTAAATCAATGTTCAGCTTTAGGTTGAGGGATATTCTGATTAGTTGTATATATCTAATTGAACCATTACACACAGTATATTTAATTTACTTTGTTTTTTTGTTAAAAAGTATCAAAAAGAATCAAGACTTAAGTAAAACACTATTACATGATGAATAAATAAGCAATCATTTGCACTAGGAGGAGAATGTAAAATGTGATTCAAAATCCACCAGATATAAACATGTTATTACCCTTAGTGTAAATTACTACCTCGTTTTTTTTTCTCTCTCTTTTTAGCCGTTTTACATTTTACAGATTTTCTTTCATCACCACGAGTCACAAAACTATCACCCAAGAGTTTGAGGATTTATCTAAGCTGATCTTTGCTCATTCTTCTTAATGTATTCGTTATCAATTCATTTTTTAAACTATTCTTCGAAATAAGTGTAAACATTGTGTATTAGTTGATCTAGTTGTGGATAAATTGTAAAACTATATTTCCTATTCTTCTTCTTACTTGTTGTTCAATGGCAGTTGGAGTCCAGTGGGTTACATTACCGCTGACTGTAGGTCTCATTCTCTGGTGTTTTAACGCTGACTTTCTGGTCCACCCTTCCTTAAAAACATCTAAAGCTTCCTTTGCTGATCTTGTCTCGCCTGTGTCATTCTGTGTCTTGAACTCTTCATCTGCACCACACACTCTATTTTCTCTACATATTCCCTATTAGACTCCACAATCTAAAAAACTTTTAACACTGCCTTCTACTCTCCCCGGTTATCTAGTGTCCCCTGCTTATATTTCCTACACGAGAACTTTGTTTAAAAAAAAAACAAAAAAAAAAAAACAAGGCTTTCAACACAAAAGCTTTAAAGACGAGAGAAACGTGATGCAACCTTTAATGCCGGGTGTTGTCATTACCTGAGGGGGCGACAAATGGCGCGTTCCCACTTCTCTCTTAGGAGACACCTGTTAATGAGTCCCTGTGGGGGTGGCGCTTTTTACTAATGAATTACTTACACGCTGACATTACGCTAACCGCTTTCCTCATGTAATAGTTTCATCACATGCGGCTAGTGCAACAAAGCCTGAGGTGTTGCAAAGCGGCACACGCAAACCTGACAAATCCTCTCTCACAAATTACTTATTTTTCCATCTGGACGGCAATAAACACGGGAAGTGTGTCGCAGGATGGCACGAGAGAACATGTTTTTAAATCGGTGTTAATGTGGTGTACTTACGCCGCGATTTTCAGGCTCGGGTCTCTGGCCTTGTGGTCTGGGAGGTGTTCGCTCTCTAAAAGACAGGCCTGTCATGAGTATTTGATAAAACTTTCATCATGTTAAGTATTCAATCAACTCTTTGTGCATATTCACCTGGGATCCTGCTGACCTGTGCTGCCTCGCCCATACAGCGGGATCACTTTATCTCTGCTGATGCCTGCTTTGCATACCGGACACACCTGTCTGTTCGGCCTTGTTTCCAACCACTGTAATCATAACGTTAAGGATAGAATGAAAACAGAGTGAAGCGGAACTTACGTAACATCTGAACAAACGTCTAAACAAACATACCTGGTGCAAGCACGGCCAGCTGCGTCCCAGAAATCACGTTGCAAACAAAAAGAAAAAGACATACAGTTAATGCAATGGCGAGTACCGTTTTAACGTGTCACAGATCAGATCGCATCAGTGTATGTACACGTACCAGAAAAGATGGCCACACAAGCTTATAACCGCGTCCTTTGACGTGTCCAAACAGATGTTGCACTCAAACGTGCTGTCCTGGGTGCCAGTCTCTCCCTGCGTCTGGGTGCTGGAGCCCGTCCCTGTACTGTCTGTGGTTGAAGAGGTGGAGGAGGATGGCTGAGGCTGAGATGGAGGGGGAGAGGCGCTCGCCATGCTGTCCCTCAACTCAGGGTGCAAAAGTCTAATCAGGACAGGCTGCACAAAGCAAAAAAATATTTAGATACACTCCTAAATGAACATGCTTATTAAATTGTTGGACATACAGAAAAACAATAAATGTCCCAATAACTTTGAATGCAGTGAATCAACATTAAAGAAACACACCTGATCATGTGCATCTCTCTCTCTCGCTCGCTCGCTCGCTCGCACACACACACACACACACACAGTAACCTACTGTCCATGGAAATAGTGCAGTTTACATACTTCATGTTAATAACATA
>JAOTRS010000030.1:2903808-2915757 GCA_028565755.1 Dinotopterus cunningtoni
TGTGTGTGTGTGTGTGTGTGTGTGGTTGTTTACATGTCAGCAGCTGCCATAATCATTGTGTCGCCCTGGCTCAACAGATAACAGCGGAGCTCGCTGGTGTCACGCAGGACCTGGCGGGAAAAAAAAAAAAAAAACACCACACGGAAGTTTCTAGAAAGTCGTCCACAAAGCCGCCGCTATTCCGTTCTGCTTTAAACGTTAGCAGCGGGAGGTTTTATACAACACGGACCGCTCTTGTTTTTTTGTTTTTTTTCTCTATAGGTTTCACACACACACACACACACACACACACACACACACACACATGGCCGATCCGTTTCTGCTGCGGTCGCTTCTCTTCTCTTCGCACGTGGGATCAGATAAAACAAAAATTCTGAAATCATTCCATGTTAAGACGTTCGAGCTGGACGAGAGACGGAGACGTCACAGAAACACACTCCGTTTCAAATCGATGCCCCCGTTCTATCGTGTTTCTATGGTAACGGCTCACTCACAGGGATCTGTTTGCTGGACAGTCACATCGAGCGTCTTCACATTTTGTACTTTGGGACTCTTGGTTCAGATCGAAACATAAAACGATACATCATGTTTTGGTTCGTTAGTATAAACCCCCGGTTCGATTAGCGTCCACGTGTCTTTACCAGGTTAGTCAAAAATTATCCACGCTCCGGCTATATTAACACCTCCGTCAGCCTCACGGTCTTATCAGCACTTTCACAGATGCGCTCTCCTCGGTCACTGTGGTGCGGGTGTGAACGCGTTACATCAGTTCATTTGTAACTGCGGTGTTTTTTGTGGTTTGAGGGTGTACCTGGTGCTGAAACAACTTGCAAAAGAGAGTTCAGTTATCTGGAAGGTGAAATTTCATCAAAGAGAATCATTACTGGTGACGAGACGCAGATTCATCGCGGAGTACGGAACGGAAACATCCTCAATCACAGACTTAGAAAAAGTTCAAAAGTCAACCATTAGCTGGAAAATTCATCAATGCTTACAGTTTTCTGGGATTCTCAAGGGCCAGAAGTATTGGAACATTATCAGGAATAAAAGGTTCAACAATGAACAGCGCTCGTTACAGCGAGACGCCTATCGAAGAGCTGAGGACTGATATCCTGTGATGCTGGTATCTTGTCTGCACACTTCTGCATTCACTGTCGACACTCTCACTTGTTACACTTGTTTGTGTTTGGTCCCCCGAAAGCAGCTCTACAGGGTATGAAGATTCACTTCTGATGAAGGAGTGAAGACAGCGGCGCAATCGTGGCTCGCAGCTCAGCCTAAAACTTTTTTTTAAATTAATAATAGAATATGAAGGCATGTTGACGGGTGGACAAAGTGTATTGAAAAGTGAGAAGGTTATGTCGGAAAATTTATGTATTTGTCTTTTCTAAAATTGGATAAAATAAATTCTACAGCCAGAGTGCGGATAATTTTTGACTTGTACATTGAAAACAACACGTTAATGGCTCAAGAATAAAACAAGATAATCACTAAAGGTTACACATTTCTGAAAGAAGAATAGAGTCCGAAGCGAGAGCTTCTGCTAATAGGTGACGCAAGTCGTTATTGCCGCTTTAACGCGAGTGATGAGAGCTAGCTTGTTTTGCAGACGTTTATTCACGCGAGTCTAAAAATAATTACTCGGTAATTAAGGTTTTTTTGTGACGCACTAAGGGTGAAAAAGTGACGTGTTGGGCACTAGCATGTCGCGCGGTTGGTAGTTACCCCTTTAATAAAGAGGTTGCATTCGTACATGTTGCCTTCCTGCGTGTCTCGTGACGAATGTTACGGTTTAACTCTAATCCAAACCCGAGACACGTAGGGCTACTCCAGACAGCCAGACAGTCTGATTTCCTGAGCAGGACAGAAGGGCAGCGCGCAACGTGGACGCTACCCAAAAAAAACACAAACTGTTTTTTCTTTCTTTATAACGCTCGTGGTGTTTCACTTTTACTTCTCGTATGTCTGTGTGAGTATCTTCGGGGATTACACGTGTGTGTGTGTGTGTGAGCATTTCATGCTGAGATACTATCTTAAGAATGTGTAGCCTTTAGAATGACCACGCCCATAAACGCTGGATCACGCACACAGCCTCACACACACAGAGACACGCGCACACACACTGCCACACTTCATGCAAACTCGTGAGCTATATTAAGGAGTTGCAATTCAACACCGATCCGATCAGTGACTCGCAGACGTCCCCCGAACAGCTGTGTCTCGATTTTACTGAAATTAGTTTTTAGTCACTGCGATAACGTGTCACATCTGGACTCGGCGTATCATAGCGAAACTGAAAAGTGCGTGTTTGTGAACACGCTGCTTTTCTTTTCCTGAACAAGTTCTCCCCAAGAGACTTGGCTAAGGTGCGGTTGTTTTCCCCTTGGTAAGCGTCCTTGCTGTTTAACCTTTATTTGTTTTATCAGTCTCCGTTCTGCCGAGACGGTCGGTTTTCAGGAACTTCCAGAACTCACTACATCACCGTTCTGGCTTGATTTAACGAAAAAAATCCCTGAAGGCAGAAGACTCCTGGCTGGATGTATGAATTTTTTTTTTTCCCTTTCCTTTTCCTGGAACTCAGGGTTCATCTAAAATAGCCACAAAATAAATAAACGGCACTTCACCAGCGTTCTGGACAATTTTTTATTTTTTTCCCCCTTCCTTCTCATTTCTCATTGCGCAACCGGTGTATTTCGGGACGTCTGTAAACCTGAATAGAAAGTTCAGAAAATCATAATAGTCAAGACGACTCTGAAGTTCTTAAATTTTGGATTAAATGGAAATATATGGGACGTTCAAGTCAAACCGGGACTTTTGATTGTGCGGAATAAGAGATCTCACAGTTATGAGAGTAAAAAAAAAATAAATCTATTTCTACATTTCTCTATATAATCCCCTGCTACACTAATGCACGTATCCCAGTGTTTCACTAGTGCTTGGATACCATCAAGATAGAAAGTTTTACAAGTACACCGAAGCCATGATCAGACTGTTATGCGTCATGTCTAAAACACTGGCCTCCCAGGAACTCCTTTAATGCTCCGAGCCACCTCATCAGGGATCGTCTTTCACAAACAGCTTTCTTTTCAGTGTAAATGTTTTCCTGTAAATGTTTTCCTGTGCTTGAAGTCATTCATTCATTCACCAGAAATGTCATCACGAGTCCCGGTTTGACTTGAACGCCTCTTGTGTATGTACTATATTCCTGAGTACAAACTCACACTTTTCCCTAAATAGCTCCTTTATCACTCATTAAAAAACAAAACGTCCATTTTTCGCAGCGCCATGTTATTTAACCCAATGCTAGCCTTGATTTCGTTCAGCGTTTTTTTTTTTTTAAGTGTTTTTAAACCTGAATGATCTTATAAACACATCATAAGCATTGCTCCATGCCTTATTCACACGGCACTGTATTTACACATTGAAACATGAGTGTAATCGGGGGAATTCGGTGCCGGAGCGCCGCCGTGAAATTACTACAACTCTATAAATTAAAAACAGTCATTAAGCATCTTATGCATTATTAATTATTATTATTTTTAAGCGGACTAATTAATGTCTATGGCTTATATTCGTGGCATATTTGAGTGTTTTTATTTCATGTTTTAAAATAATGACATGTAGTTATGTGATTACATACTAATTACATATAATTTCACATAATTATGTATATTTCCAAATGCATACCTGATAAGGGGTAAACTTATCGTTATTTTACTTTATTCTTTGTTTATTTGAAAATAATGTTAAAAGGTTCTATTTAAATTCAACTCAATAATTTATTTAAATAGCACTTATTAACAGCATCAAGTTGACCAAAGTGCTTTCACAGAACAAATAAAGAAGACAAACAATAAGAAAAAGAAAAATATAATATTAACACAAGCTGTTTAAAATAAAAAATAAACACATAAAATTTAAGAAATCAAGAAAATTTAGATTGATTGATTAATCTTTTAATAAGATTAATTAACACATGCTTAAAGGCATTTCAACAAATTTTTGCCAGTCCTTGCAAGGCACGCACACACACACACACACACACACACACACACACACACTGCAGACTATTTCGGAATGCCAGTTAGCCTAATCTGCATGTGTTTGGACTGTGGGAGGAAACCAGAGAACTCAGAGGAAACCAATCAAGCACAGGGAGATCATGCTGCTTACAGACCCCGAGGCGGGAATCGAACCCGAACCCTGAAGGTGCAATGCGACAGCACTAACCACTAAGCAACCATATAAGCATATAAAGAGATAAATTTGAATCTCATCTCTTAAATTCTGTACCTGTACTCTACCTGAGGTAATATAATCCTAAATCCACAGCATTTCCCCAAAGTAGGCATTTTTATTTAAAATGATTATTTCAGACCCAAGATGGCTTTAAAACTAACAAGCAATTCAAAATGTAACCAAACCACACTTAACATCCTAAACCCTTAAAAAAAAAAAATCTTTTATTGATCTAAGCTGAAGTCGGTAATCTATCAGGATCGACCCAGAATGTCAGTTCTGATCCATTCAAAGAAATGTTTAAAGTTAAGACCTTACAAGGATCATAGTTCTTTCATTACTTTCCTTACAGTGAACTAACATGACTGAGAGCGCACACGTAGTTTGCTAGCTAGCCGAATAGCTTTCGAACACGAGCTGTAAATCTATAGTGAGAAACACACTGAAGGGAATCCTAAAGCCCACCTGAGGCTCATTTTTGCTTAAAATACTGTTATAGTAGTTTAAATGATACATGTTGAGTCATTATGGTGAAGAAAAAAAGGAAAAAAGGCCCTGTGTGTGTGTGTGTGTGTGTGTGGAGAATGTATAAGGCCCAGTAGATGTTCAGTCACACACACACACACACACACACACACACACACACACACACACACACACAGACAGACATACGGTTTCTCTGCTGGTTCTGATTATAGAACAGTGTGATTATCAGATTAACGACGAGCGGTTCTGTAGGTCTGCACCGTCTTGGCTTTATGATCTCTGTGGGATCTCTAGCCCGAAACGCGCACACACTCATGTGAACACCAACACGTGTGTTTCAGCTGTGAAATAAAAAACGGCATGTGTGGCCTGGAGCACCGAGCGCCGAGCTCTTAGCCATGCATCTGTGTGTCAAGAGAGCGTCTTTTATATCATATTATATTAAAATAAAAATAAAAAAACATGCCCTTGGGTTCAACTGAATGCTAGCTGAGAACACCGAGCGGTTTCTCTGTGTGTGTGTTTGGTTATGACTCACGAAACGAAACAGATTATTGCGGTTTGAGGTGCGCTAGCATCTAGCATCCTGAATGACTCAGCTGTTTTTAAAAAGCTGTCCACATTCCCTCACAGACGTTTATCAGAAAGACACTTTAAACAACACAATGTCCATGATTTTGGAATCATTTGTACCTCGTGTTGTCTTTTATTTATTTGTTTATTAATTAATTAATTTATTTTTAAAAGCGTAACCTTGACTTCCTGTATTATTTTCTTCAGTCATAAATGGAAGCATAGAGAGTAAAGATGGCCGCCGTTTCCTTCATGCTAATCACCTCAGCCATCAGCAAAGCTAGCAAACTCTGATTAGATATGTGTGATTTGTAAACATTTTACACACTTTTTTCCCCTTTAGTAAGTCAATTCAATTAGACTTTTACAGTTTTTATACTTTTTAGCATTTTTCATTTCTTCAGTATTTCCTCAAGAGTAGTTCTTGCTAGCTCTTGCTAGTCTTGCATAGCAGCACTGTAGACAGGTTTCCTTATTGGAAAAAAAAAGGGATTTTCATGATGTAATGAGCAACAAAAGTTTGCTAGTTTGTCATCCCTTTATTTGTTCTACCATGTTTAGGTATAAAAACCTTTTTTTTTTTCCCCTTTTCTTCCATCTCAGGGAAAACCAGACCTAAACACAGCACTGCCCATCAGACAAACGGCCTCCATCTTCAAACAGCCTGTCACCAAAGTCGTCAACCATCCCAACAACAAAGTCAAGACGGATCCACAGCGAGCAACCGAACAGCCCCGGCAGGTGAGCATTTGTGTCCGGCTTAGTTTGTTCGCTCTTCGCATTTGGCCAAATCCCTGGAGATGTGTTAAGGTGCTCGATGGAAGATCGTAAATACCAGCTGCTGCACGGGTAATTACAACTTACCCTCCGTGTCGGTAGATACGGTCATGTACAGGAAGCGGCCCAAAAATGTCCATCCTAAAATGTCCATCCTAAAGTCCTTTTAATGCAATAAGGTATCAGATACTTTTGCGTTTCAATCAATCAGCCCTCTTATCCCCAGTAAAGGACAATCTTCATGCTTCAGCATACCAAGACATCTTGGACAATGCTATGCTTCCAATTTTGTGGCAACAGTTTGGTGAAGGCCCTTTTCTATTCCGACATGACTTCGCCCCAGTGCACAAAGCAAGGACTGTACAGACATGGTTTGAGTTTATTGTGGAAGAACTTGACTGGCCCAAACACAGAGCCCTGTCCTCAAACCTCCATTGAGCACCTTTAGGATGAACTGCAACAGAGATTGTGAGCCAGGCCTTCTCTTTGTCCAACATCAGTGTCTGATCTCATAAATGCTATACAGGATAAATGGGCACGAATTTCCACCAAAACACTCCAAAATCTTGTGGACAGCCTTCCATGATAATTGGAAGCCGTCACAGCTGCAAAAAGGGGATGGACTTCATATTGAAGTAGGTGTTTGGATACAGTGTCATTGCAGGGTTGGTCAAATACTAAATGGACAAAAGTGTATAGAGACATATGGGGTGTAGTACACTTCCATGACCACAAGGGGCTGCTACATCCACACATTTGATCAGCTCAGCCTTTTTAACAATTTGCTGTTAAGTAAATGGAACAGAACAAATAATGTGGGATTTGTTCTTATTTTCATAAAGAGGAGGTACTCACGATCAAGAGGTTTTGTTGTGATAGACTTCCGGATGGTCCTTTATTCTCTTTTTTTTTTTTTTATCACCCCTTGTTTTTTATAAGAAATCATCTTTGTCTCATGTTGGCAGTAATCACGTCATGCAAAGAAGATTTCGGCTTAAACTCTGGATCGAGAAAAGACTGACAACAGTTTATTGTTTTTTAAAATTATTACAATAAACGATCCAACACATCAGGAGCGTTGTGGGTCGATTGGAGCGGTCTACCTGAACATATGCTGGAGGTCGGAATGATTAAAAAGAGGGGGAGGAAGATTTTCTGTTAGAGCGGTTAAGGAAAGAATGGGTAGTGTGACAGTGGGAGTTGTGATGTGAGGGAGTGATTTAGTGTGTGTGTGTGTGTGTGTATATATGTGAGAGACTCTAGTAGTCATTGGCGTTTGGGAATTATCTTGCTGCCTGACTGCTCAGTTCTCCGTGAGCTGGGCTGTAATGATCACCCCCCACCCCCATCCATCTCTCTCTCTCTCTTTCTCTCTCTCTCAAACCCCTCACTCCTACGCCGTACGCATGTGCTGATACAACATTCTCACGTCACATCACAGCACCGCTACACCTTCTGTTACAGCTCAGGTTACTCTCACAATAAAGGAAGCACCCAAACCAAGACGGAAGCTCAACTTTAGTTCAGGAAGCTACATTTCAGAAAGCTTTGATAGAAAGTAGTATCCGGGATTACCGAGGCAGCAAGGCTAGCAGAAAATGCTAGTCGCAAAAAAACGTACATCTGCTGATTGCAATGCAGGTATATTTGAACCTCACAAAATATCACACAGCGCCCTTCACAATTATTGGCTCCCCTGGTTAAGATGTGTTCGTAAGCTTCTAAAAAATTCATTTTATATTTAAACAATATGGAACCACAAAGCAAAAAAGGAACAAAATTCAGCCTTTTAATTGAAGTACAATTATTTAGTGAAAAAAATAAACATCTCGCATTAAGAAATGGTTTTTACGTGAAATCATATATGTCACAATTATTGGCACCCCTGATGTTAATACTTCCTACAGCACTTAATCTCCTCCTATAACATATAGCTGTAAGCCGCTAAAACATCCATCTTTAATTATTTTAAGAAACAGACATACCTGTTTTTTTTTTTTATTTTATATCACTAAACAGGTGATTTGAGGAAATTACACTCTTATATCAACACGCTGTCGATCCGTTGCTACCAAAAGCCCAAGAAATTGACACCAATTTTCTGGTACCTTTTAGTGTGCCTTAAAATTACCATCTGACGATTTAACCTGCTTCAGCATGCAATACACACGTCTACATGTCTACTTTTATTTCATTTTCCAATTTCCAGGAAAACGTTGCACAAATTGTGATGACCCGTCTCGTACTTTTCCGATTTCGCATCCAATTAAACGCTCTCTTCGGTAAATAAGACAGCAGCTTGTTAGCGGTTGCATGTCTAGATTGTACAGAAAGCTTGTTTCTCATGCAGCTTTATTTTTACTTTTGTTAAAGCTGAGCGTTTTCTTTCATGCAAAAGCATCAAAATTCGAGCTGTGTTTAAAATAATTAGGGAATTTTAAGCTATTCGGTGGGACGCATGACATATCGTAGTTTTAACGGATGGTCATGGAGTTAACGTTAGACCAAATCAAACCATAACCAATAACACTTACACTGGACGTCATAATGTTTTGACTTCATTCATTCTAGAATTTAATATATATACTGAATATATTTTTTTTTACTATTTTTTTTGTACACCTATCCGGTGCTGATGTGAATGTGAATGGCTGCTGTTGCGTCTACTCCTCTTTTTCTCGCGCTAAAAAACATAGTCGCTGTTGTAAAAGGTGGATTTATTTGTGAAGGCCCCGAGACACTCGTGGAGATTTTATTTAAAAACACAGTTCAGTAAATCCACAACCCTGTTTACGAGCTGCTGTTGGCGAGTCGTTTGAAGCACCAAGCAGCGCTGCCATGCTAGCTAAAGATGGCTCCCTTGGGCTCATCAGCACTAGCTGTTTGTGCGAAAGCTGCCTGAGAAGTCTGTTCAGCCCTCTGTGTCTGGAAGTTTTTATTTATTTATTTATTTATTTTTTTGACGGAACTCCGTCTCGAGTGGAGTACAAGTCAACGTACGTTATGAATACCGAGCAGGAATAATTAAAAGAGCAGAGCGCGACGGGATGAATAGAATTTAAAGCAAGATCCTAATTAAGCCGTCCTGAATAATATCGCACCGGCTTGAGATTTGTCGCTGTTTCAAGGCTCAATCGGTGGGACCGAAGAACACTGGGACTGCAGATCACAAGGTTAAACCTCAGAGTAGTGTTTGCAAGATGGACTACTAAGGTAAAAAAGTGTAGGACAGAGTTGAACGGCCCATATTCATTAAATGAATGTGTGTTAAGTTTTTTTTCTCTCCATCTCTGTGTTTGTGCAGCTCTTCTGGGAGAGGAGGTTGAAAGGTTTGAGGTCGTCAGATGTCACAGAAGAAGTTCTCAGAACTATGGAGCTTCCTAAAGGTTTACAAGGTAAGAATGATTGATTATTTTACAGACGCTCATATTCCCATCCTGATCATTGTAGGAACCATCGTTAGGTAAAAAAACATCTTAATTGATTGAGGTTTAATAATTTTTATGTGTCAAATGAAATAATGTCCCTGATGAAATGATGACACATCATGAAGGTCTTTAATAAACTTAAAAAAAGAGAGTCGGTGTCTAACAGTAATGCGGACGTGTCACTTTTTTTCAGGTGTAGGTCCGGATTCGTCAGACGAGACGTTGCTGTCGGCCATAGCCAGCGCTCTACACATGAGTTCGGGTCCCATCACGGGTCAGACGTCGAGCGCGGCAGAGAAAAACCCAGCTATCTGGCTCAACACCTCCCAGCCACTGTGCAAATCTTTCATCGTCACCGACGAGGACATCAGGTATGACACGCAATCGAGTTTTGCAATCGAACACCATCAGTGTGTCCGGAGTTCCCATCTGAAGTCTCTCCAGCAATCGATTTGCGCTGATTTTCCTGCAGATTGCAGTCCTCCGCGTCTGCCCGGACCTCTGTTTTTTTTTTTTTTTTTTTTTTCTCCCTTGGAACCTTCTCGAGTGGTGATTTTGAGATTGCTTTTTGTTTATGATCAGTTATCCAGTGCCTCAAAAAAAAAAAAAAAAAAAGTAACAACAAAAAAACATGTAAGATGTTTTTATTTTCGCATCCTCTCAAGCACTGCGTTCGTCTGGTGCCTCCACTCAGGGGCCGTTCATCTCTCTTTTCACAATCAGCGTCGCCGTTAGCTTGGCGCGCGTCGCCTAGCAGACAACTTCATAAAGTTCATAATGTATGCCAATTCCAATCTCGTTTCAGCTCCGTGAGGCGTCACGGACAAGATAGATTGGCGCCTGGCTCCTGTATATGAGAAAGCGAAGAGCCGCAATAAGATTTTCTCCTGGCAAGACTGAGTCGTTTTCGGTCCTGAGAGCCACCGGAATGCTGATGAGTTCTTTTCCACCTTGACAGAGATGATGTATTTATCTGTCAGCGGCGCGTGTGGAATTACTCAGTTCAGGGTGGGATGATTAGCCTCAGAAATAATCGGTACCTGCTTCAAGCGTCTGCGAGGCACCGCAAAAACAAGCGGATACAAATAAGTATCTTCAGACGTAAACGATCACTCCAACAAAGTGCCGGGGGAATCACAGGCTCCCGTAAAACTGCTGTTCCTTGAATAATTACCGCTGCTTTAATTTCGACAGGCATGGTTTGATCTCCAGCGCACACCTGAAATCGGTTCCAGAAGTAATGCGCTTGTCCACTAGATGGCAGTAGTTGACTTTTTTGCAGTCGAAAGGAAATGAGGATCAGGTTTGAGGGAGGATGTACGCGGGTCCGGCCAACCCTATGGACTGTGAAATGCCTCGGAGATGAGCCGCTTGCTGTCGGTGATTATAGAGTCGCGAGAAATAAAGGAAATGAATCGTGTCTAGTCTGTTCTCCTGCCTTTCTCTTTCTCTGTAGAAGAAAAAGAGGCCGCAGGCGGGGCCCGGACGACCGGATGATGAGTGTTTATGCAGGGAGTCGTGCTCATGCAGCATCTGATCATAGCAGTTGGTTTTCTTTTGAGTGTTTTGAGGAATTAAAGGAGTCTGGAAGAAGACTCTGGTAGAGGTTTTAGGATGATTTTTTTCTTTTTTCTTTTCAAGGTTCTATCAGGGGTGCCAGTAAGAATTTTAATCCTCTTAAAAGGATAATTCAGCGAGCCTTCTGCCTCGGATGATTTTTGGAAAAAAGGTCCTCGGGCGTCGTCCGTCTCCTCGGAATCATCCTTATCTTTACCTGTCCAGCATTATGTAGAAATACAGATGTGTGTACATCATTACAGCAAACAGGAAAAATACATTAATGCAACAAAATATGAAGGTGATCCCACGTGTTGTTAGTTATTTTAACGTCGTATTTGCACTGTAAATAAATATCCAAACTAGCCCAGCCACAGTATTAACACATTTATTTATTTATTTATTTTATTTATTTTTTTTTTTACTTTTTTTCTCACCGTTATAGCAATTAGCATTAGGCATGTACAGTCTCTCAAAACAAAATATCTTGGAACATTCTGTTTTGTTAGACTTGTTGTGCCACCTCTGATATAAAACACATTTCCACGGTGAGCTTTAACCGATTATGCAATTAAGGTCGATTCATTTAATTGAATCGTTTTCAATTTCAAATCGATTTACACTTTTTATAAAAACATTAAAATGTCTAAATTGTATGAAATTACCTAAAAAAAAAAGAGATCACAGAGTTGGCAGAAACCTTTAAACCGCTTCCATCTTCCACAAATACTCGTGTTTTGTATGAGTATTGCTGCTTGTTCTGTTTTTTTTTTTTTTTTTTTAAGTTTGTGTGTGTGTGTGTGTGTGTGTGTGTGTGGGGAGGGGTGGCGGTGCTTTTTCAGATGAGAGGAAGACAGGGCAGACGTCTCTCTTTGATTTACTGAAAGAT
>JAOTRS010000030.1:2951418-2967615 GCA_028565755.1 Dinotopterus cunningtoni
TGTTGTTTTAGTCAAGACCCTTATAATTATTCTACCATCATCACTCAGCCAAGTTTGGCCCATAATCTGTTAACTACGAATACCCTTATCTCATCTACACGGTTTCGCGCGATGGCTGTAAGTACGGTTCATCATGATTCACCGCGAGTTTTGGCGCTGTGATTACGTTTCCATCTTTCCGCGCGTCGGTCCTCGCATAGTCAAAACACAGAGGGGGCGGGTTTTGGGGGGCGGGGCTTGTAGGACGACTTTCACACACACTAACGGATTGGGAATGACTGCTGTCTGGCTCACGGATTAAATAAATTGTCTGAATAACGGATTACATTTTTGAGAATTTAACTAAATAACTGAGGACTTAAATGGCGGACCTAACGCGTTAGATTACTCGTTACATCAAAAAAGTAATCTGAGTACTCTAACGTGTTACTTTGTAACGTTAAAACGTTACTTTGTAACACGTTACACCCAACACTGCTAACAAATAAATTAAACATTCTTAAATTTTTTAAAAAGTTTTGTAATTAGGTTTAAAATTCGTCTTTTATCTCATGAGTTGTGATTAGAGGTTTGGCGTAGGAGATTCTCACATTTCAAATTTGGCCTTTTGTAACATCATATACTGTAAGAAGATGATGAAACTAAATTTCTGGAACAAACCTTTAATGAAACTAACTCCTCCACCGGATGCATCATTTCATTAAAGGTTTGTTCCAGAAATTTGGATAAATATGGAACCTTTAAAGGGTAATAACAGAAAAATAGAAGATCTAAGATTTTTCTTTTTTTCATTAAGCACTCTGTGCTCCTTTTTAGGGATTGCTTTGACCACTTAATTGCCTCTTATGAGGCAGAAATTAAGGTTTCACAAAAAAACAAAAAAAAAACAAAAGAAGGAGCGAATGGACGGGATGCGAGGTACGGCCACTGACGCTGGAACGTCGAGCACTAAAGAGAGACTGAGAATAACAGGAAGCTACAGCAGGGTGTATACCTACAGAATCCACTTTATTTGTGTGGATTCAACTTTCCTTTTGTGTTTTTCCCCCCTGAATATTTTCTATCTATGCCTGGTCGACTCTGCAGTTGCGGTGGCTCGACTCTACGTGTGTGTGTGTATATATAGGTGGTCTGGGAAAAACCTAGGAAATCTGCTAATGTATGACTTTTAAAAACCAGGTTTAAGCCAGGTTTAAGAGGTTAACTTCCTGTAAATATCATGTTGAGAACACGCTGGTTAAAACGCACCAGTCTGTGAGATTCCGCCAGCTAAGCCATATTTCCTGTCATATACAGTACGAGGGCGAGAAAGTGTATAATTTTTCAACATTCGTTCAATGCAAGTTGTCAGGATTCCTGTAGGAAACCTTCTTCCGTTTGTGAGTGTGTGTGTGTGTGTGTGTGTGCAGGCTCTGACACGCCATCTGTTGCATGTCTTTCCTCCCATCCTCTCCTTCACTGATTGAAAAAGTCCTGTTGTGCATTTAAGGTTTTTATTTAACGCATAAACTGCAAATACGGCGATGACACGAGGGCCAGTTCAACTTCCTCATAAATCACAATAAACTGTGAATCGTCTCCAAGGCCAGCAGCCGCAGTGTGTGTGTGTGTGTGTGTGTGTGTGTGTGTACACCTGCTATCAAAAAAAGACAAGGTTAAAGGCGGCGGTGCTTACAGCGTGTTAAGGATTTTTAGGCTCGGTGTTGCTTTTATCGTTTTATCGCAAAACAAAAACACATTCAGGAGGCGTTGTGCGAACGCGGCTCTCCTCACGTTCCCTCTATTAGCATGGAACAGAAGTGCAAACTTCACATCCTCCTACACAGCATACACTCAGATCTGCAGTGATATTATAACCATCTGGAGTGTGTGAACACAAACACACACACATACTGTAATATCGTACGGCAGCGCTGAGCACCTCACCTGGCTGTGGCATCATGGGAGTGTAGACTTTGGGCTCGATGGTGCCCATGGGTGGGGGCAGGAGGGGGTTGGTGAAGCTGCGCATGGGGTGTGTGGGTCTGACACACGCCGTGGGAATGGAGCGGCTCGGGATCTCCTCCGCCCCCGACACTTCGGGCTGGACGGTGGGGATTAGAGATGCCTGGGGCTGCGGGGTCTCTGTGGTTATGGCTAGGGACACACACACACACACACACACACACACACACACACACATAAGGTTGGCTATTAATGATTGATTTCTATAATCTTAATGATATACTGCTTTCAATATGTTTAATCATTATCTCTGTTTTATATAATTCTATAATTATATGTGTGATGCTCCTGAACAAACAAACAAACAAACAAACAAACAAACGTACAGAACACACTGTACAGTAACACACTGCGCCACTGCCTGTCTTTTATTCTAAGATAAACATATCATTATCAAAGAGAACCTCATGATTAAACGAACATAGTCATCTGTTAAGAGAGAGAGAGAGAGAGAGAGAGACAGAGCTAATGAGAGAGGACAAGCTTCTCTAAAAAGTGCTCGAATGTAATAAATGTAAAAAAAAAAAGGCAAAATTAAAGACATGGGAGGAAAACAGTCAAAAATGATCCACACTTTGGTTATATTAAAACTTCTACTGGTCCTACTGTATCAGCGCTTTCTGTTCTCCCAGGTGTGAACGTGTTACATCAGTTCATTTGCGAACAAAAACAAACGTCTCATGAAAGAAGAGCCACGCGCAGTGATTAGTTGTTTTTTCTTCTTGAGGTCCGAGGGGGTACAAGTTGCCGAAGCCGCTCACAGAGGATCATAAACAGAAGCGTTTGGATTTCTGCTGACAAACTCTGTATCGACATTCTAAGGAAGGTGAAAGTTTCTTAAAGAGAATCATTACTGGTGACGAGACACGGATTCATCACTACGAGCCTGAGAGTAAACGGCAGAGTCCTCAAAGTGAACGGAAACGTCGTCAATCGCCGACCGAGAAAACGTTCAAAAGTCGACCATCAGCTGGAAAAATGCATCGACGCTTACAGTTTTCTGAGATTCCCAAGGGCCAGAAGTATTGGAATATTTTCAGGAAAAAAATTCAACAATCGACAGTGCTTGTTACAGTGAGACGCTTATTGAAGAGCTGAGGACTGAACTTCAGATTAAACACAGCGGACTGATATCCGAGGGCGTCGTGATCTCGCATGACGATGCACGTCCACACACTGTTAAAGCGTCCTCCGTTTAGTCCTGATCTCACTCCATCAGACTTTCACCTGTTTGTCTTTGGTCCTCTAAAAGCAGTCCTACGGGGACGAAGATTCACTTCTGACGAAGAAGTGAGGACAGCGGCGCATTCGTGGCTCGCAGCTCAGCCTAAAACATTTTTTAATAAATGAGGAAATATGAAGGTTATGTTGAAAAAAATTATGTATTTGTCTTTTCTAAAAGTTGATCAAAATAATTTCTTCAACCAGAGTGCGGACGATTTTTGACTCACCTTGTAAAACTGGGAAAAAAAAAAAAGAGGAGAGTGCAGGCACAGGATAAATAATGAAGACGGCTTGTTAAAATGTTAGCGCAGAGGATGAGACTGAGACTCAGACAGCGTGACATGGGCTGTTCGGTAGAAGAACAGATCGGATTGAGAAAAAAAATAAAGATAGAGGACGTCTGTAGAGTACCTGCGGTGTAGCCTCTGTCCACGGTGAGCGTGGAAAAGGGCATCGGCCTGAGGGTGAATTTAGAGTGAGGGGTGTAGCCGCATGTAGGAGACGGGAGGATACCCGGGTACTGACTGCTCTCCAGCGTGGGAACCGGGATGGCACTCACCACCGCTATGGATAAAAACACAGAGACAGAGACAGAGGGTGATTAACATTTTTAGTTTCTATGTTAGTGTTAAAGAGGAATACTTGACTCAGTAGCAGTCCATTACACTGGATTGATTTCCAGATTTATAGCAAACATTTCAATTAAAAACCATATCAACGAAGAAAATTAACACTAAACTCGACTCACTATATAATATAACACACTTATGACTTATTTATGACTTCCTAATTTAAACTTTAGGCTTCGATTTATAAAATCATTTAAACTTGACTGAAAAAAAAATGATTTACTTAAAGTACTTAAACGAAAGGCTTTGAAGTTGCAGTCGAGGGTCATCAATTTCAAAGCTTTGTGTCTAGTTGTAAAGTGTAAGTGTAAATTTTGAAGTCTGAGCTGATTGATGAGTCGTAAGTCGTATCATAAGCCTTTAAGTCAGAGTTGATTTGTGAAGTCAAACTGAAAATTATAAGCAGTGAATCTGAGTCAAATAACATGTCATAAGCTTTGAATTCTGACCTGATGGGTCAATCATGAACTTTGAATCCTGAATCATTAGTCAATCATTAATGAATCTTTGAGACCTGAGCCGATTGATGAATCATAAACTCTGAATCCTTACTTAATTTGTGAATCATACTGTACGCTTCTACTCCCGAGCTGGTCAGTGAATCATAAGCTTCCAATCCTGAGCCAGTTGGTGAATCATATTCTCAAATGCTAAACTCAACTGTGAATCCTGACCTTCATATTCTGATCCAAACATGAGCTGACTGATTAATCATATGAATTCTATGAATCCTTACTTGATGTGTATATAAAAAAATCTCCTGAGCCAGTCAAGTGAATTATAAGCTTTGAATCTTGCACCGATAAGTGAATCATAAGCTTCCAGTCCTGAGCCAGTTGGTAATTCATATTTTTCAAATGCTGAACTGAACTATGAATCACAAGCTTGACCTGTTCAATGACTTATAATATTTGAATCCTGAGACGATTCAGAAATCATAGTCTCACCAAAAATGACCTGATTGGTGAATCATAAGCTTCAACTCATCAGCTAATTGGTAAATCATATGCTATGAATCCTCACTTGATGTGTGAATCAAAAGCTTCAACTCGTAAGCCAGTCAAGTGAATCATAAGCTTTGAGTCCTGCACTGATAAGTGAATCATAAGCTTTGAACCCTGAGCTAATTAGTGAATTATAAGCTTTTTATAAAGAAGCTTTATATAAGAAACTTTGAATCTGATCCAATCATGAGCTGATTGATTAATCATAAGCCTGAATTGAATTGTGACTTGAGTTGTAAGGTTTTTGAAAATCACAGCCTTCAGATTCAGATCTAATTGGCATTTAAACCTGTAAGTCACTTAACCTATAAAACTGGGTTGTTCCCATTACCATACTCATAATATTACATCCTCCGCTGTGCATCATTAAAATCAGCGCTTTCCTGTGTTCATAAACAGCTCGAATGAATAAAATAAAATTAATTATTCGTATATTGTTTCTTATTTAAGCACCTAGCTACAGAAAGCCAGTTTCTGGTCAGAGAGGCTTCAGGTACGTGCCACGCTGTTCGCGTTTCCTCCGTCGGTGACCTTGAGATGAAAGGCAGAAGTGTCTGAAATGCTAAGCGCGGTGAGATCGCTATCTCTTAAACTGCCTGAGACCTGAGAGTCTTTTTAATTCTTTCTATTTCTGAAGCTCAGAGGAAGCAGTCTTTAACATTTATATATGTGTGTGTGTGTGTGTGTTTTTTTCCCCACATGCTTATATTCACCGCACCTTCTCCGTTGACCTGTTCGGTGCAGATGGCAATTATTTTATGCCCCGATAACCCAGAGGCACAGAAAATCTTCATTTCCGCCCCTGATGTTATCGTGAATAATGCCGAATCATTCCTGAGGCTCGGAATCAGCCTTTGACTGCCAAAAGCTTCATAACAGATCAATCAATTTGCTCTCATCTGCAACCTCTCTGATGATCTGAAACTTCATCTTCTTATGCGAATGTGTGTACGGGAGACTAAGCAGTCTTTCTAAATCAGATTAGAACTGTATTCAGCCAGGGACCGGAACGGCGTCTCTGATGCCGAACGATTTGCTGGCGTCTTCAAATACGCCAATCAGCGATGCAAGACTTGTTAGCGTTACTCAGCAATCAGGACAGAAAGCAGAGATTTTATTTTATGCATATTTTTTTTGTTATTACCTTTAGCGGGAATCAGCAAAAAGATTGAGTTGTAGGAAACCTCGGGAACTTTAAATATTTCAGATTAAGTGTTAAAATTCCTCTTGTACCACCATCATGTTCGGGCAACCGCAACGTGTGTGTGTGTGTGTGTGTGTGTTAAAATAGGACAAAAAGCAAGAAATGTTATTTCTTTCTCATATTTTGATAGTACACACAAAATGAAGACCAATTTTTTTAATGTCTTAATTTCTTTTTAGAAAATATATATGTATATAAACAGGTGTCCTTTAATAGTAAAACAATAATAATCTTATAATACATGACAAAACTGTTTTTAGACTTTTTTCGGTTGGTTTTGCTTTATTGAATTTTTTTTTTCTAGGGGGTGAAAACTTTTACAGTTTATCACAGAAGACGACATTACAGTGGTAATGTACAGTATTTGAACAGAAAACCGGTAAAACTATATTTAACAATACTTGTTAAATATACAGTATAATGTATTGTATTTATTCCTTAGTCCTCTTAATTTATATAAAATTTTCTGCCTTACAAACTTTCTTTTCTTTTTTTTTTATCAAAGTTTCATTTTTGTCTAATGATTTTTACTTGGTCCAAAAACTCAGGTGAGACACACTGTCCTGATTCGACCCCAGAACTCATACGAAGTGTGCGTGCTCATCAGAGTCCACTAAAAATCCTCTCTTAAGCAAAGGGACCGAAATAAAGTGAACTAAACTCTAAACAAATCAAAGTGAATAAAGTCCAAGTGCAGCACTATTGCTGCTAAACTCTCCTGAAAGTTGGGCAGTTAAGAAGCTTAACCAAATGAAACACCGGCCTGGCTTGAGTCCACGCTGTCGCGCAGCACTCGGGCCTGCAGGGAGCAATTCATTACGCACTTATCAAGTCTTATTGCTCTTTCTGCTTCTCTTTTCATTCCAGAGAGCGAGCCAGTGTGTTAAAATGCATCTGCTGTCTGATTTTGATCGATCTGCTGTTGGATTATTGTGTGTGCATGCATGTGTGTCTTTGTTTTCCCAGCTGTGGCAGAGAAGGTCCTCTGTCCTGTCGAGGCTGGCACTGACTGATGAGGTCCATCGATAAAAGTGTTATTATGGCGGGAAAGTTAGCCAAAGAGCCGCAGTCCCATCGAGGCATGTCTCAAAGTCGGAACGAGCTGCTGAGAGATGATCTACAGTTACTGTCTAACACAAGCCTGTGGGGTGGAGGATTCCAAACTTTAATGATCGAATGAATAATGAAGAATCTGTAGAAAGTAATAAATAATCATATAAAGCATGCTATGATTTAATATGATGGAATTCACAGCTCTTTCTATGCAATTCAATCCTCTGCAGTGACCTAAAGGCCACGCCTCCTTGTCTTAGATTAATAAACAATGGCCGCGCCTTCTTGACTTGGACTAATATACAGAGGCCATGCCGCATTTGATTGTGTAATAGGCAGAATCCACACCAAACACTCTGTTTGGATTAATGGGCAGAGGCCACACCTCTTTGACTTAAATTAATAGGCAGAGGCCACACCTCCTTGACTTGGATTACATTACATACATTTACATTTAGGCATTTGGCAGACGCCCCTTTTCCAGAGCGATTTATATTCTCATCTCATGATCCATATGAGCAGTTGAGGGTTAAGGGCCTTGCTCAAGGGCCCAACAGGGAAAACTTGGTGGTCGTGAGATTTGAACCTGGGACCTTCTGGGACCGGTAGTCCAATGGATTAACCAGTCAGCTACCCCTGACCTCTTTAATAGGCAGAGGCCACACCTCCTTGACTTGGATTAATAGGCAGAGGCCACACCTTCTCCTTTTGAATTAATAGAAAGAAGTCATGCCTCCTACATTTGGATATATCGACAGAGACCATGCCTCCTTTACTTGGATTAATAGGCAGAGGCCACACCTCCTTTACTTGAATTGATAGGCAGAGGCCACACCTTCTCCTTTTGAATTAATAGTAAGAGTCCACACCTCCTTGACATGAATTAATTGACAGAGGCCACACCTCCTTCATTTGGGAAAGTTAATTGACAGGGGGTTAACTGAAAAAGGCTACACCTCCTTGACTTGAAATAATAGACAGAGGCCACGCCTTTTCTCTTTGGATTAATCGACAAAGGCCACACCTCTTTGACGTAAATTAATAGACAGAAGCCACGCTTTCTTTATTTGGATTAATAGGCAGAGGCCACACCTCCTTGACTTGGATTAATAGGCAGAGGCCACACCTTCTCCTTTTAAATTAGTAGAAAGACATCATGTCTCCTACATTTGGATTAATAGACAGAGGCCACATATCCTTGACTTGGATTAATGGACAGAGGCCACACCTCCTACATTTGGATTAATAGACAGAGACAAAGACTAACAGACACAACGGCTACACCACCTTCACTGGGACGAATAGGTACACAGGCCACACCTCCTTCTCTTTTAATCCACGCCTCCATATTTTAAGACCAGTAGATATGAACACCGCAGTTTTGTACTTGGACTGATAGACACCGAGGCCACACTTCCTTCATTTTGATAGACACAAAATCCACACCTCTTTCACTTCACTAATAAACACAGACCCCTCTTTCATTTGGACTTTTAGACACAGACGTCACACGTCTCTTTCACTGAAACTGATCGACAGCGGCTGCTCTTCTCTGACTTGGACTAACAGAAGCTCCTCCGTACTTCAGAACTGATAGACACACTCACTGTTTTTTTTGTGGTTTTTTTCGGTTCCCCTTTCAGGTCCACTTAAATCTGAAATGGTTCAAGAATAACTCTTCAATATGTAAAGGGTTTTATCCACTCACGTGTATTGCTGGGCTGAGACTCCATAGGGATCATCATCTTGGAGCGCGTCGCTCTCCGGGCAGCCAGGGAGCGATCTAGTGTGGATATTCCGCTAGAGGCTTCATCAGCATCACCGCCTGAAGAGGAGAGATAAAGCGAATGTGATCACGTCCTGTTTACTCTCAGTCAGCTCTCTAAAATGTTCATGTTCTGTTCAGCATCAAATTGAGTGAAAAGTGACTGAGCTGTAATGCAGAAGAGTTTTATCATTATTACAATCGTACCTCGGGTCTGCTGTGCTTCTGAAAAGCATGTACGTACACTCTCTATAACTTTATATACTAATACGCAATTGAACCATCCAGTATTTATTATTTACAGTGGGTTAATTTCTAAATGTAAAAAAAAACACAACCGTACAAACTATATTTTAACCAGACGAGCAATGAAAACATCTCACCCCAGCACTGCTCTCGGCTGTTCTAGTTAAAACGTACCATTATGAAAAAATATAGCGTTTGTATATTTCATACTTGAACCCGGCAGTTACCGAGGTCATTTTAATAACAAAGAATCTCGGGTGCGAAGCGTCCATCGGCGCTTCTCTTTAAAATAACCGTTTAGAAGAGCTCTCGAAAGTGAAAAAGCGCTTTTCATCACTTCAGGTTAGAGCGGCATTAGGAATGTGTGCGGTGGGCGGCTCCGCTTCCAGCCAGCAGGATGAAGTGTCAAAGTTACACAAGCTGTTATGTACAGATGCATTAGTCAGCCAGAGAAAACCTGACTTTAAACAAAATACCAAGCAACATACGAAGCTGTTTATCCTTCCTGCTTGTGCTTGTTAATCATCAGTAAGGCGAAGGGGATCGGAAAATCTTCTGTAGTTAAAGGTCTCTGTAGTTTATTATAGACGACTGTAATAACTGATGACATTTCTCGATTAAAGCTCCCCAATTATACTCCTTTTTCAAAAATTCATAGAAAATCTTAGAAATCTCTAAAATGGGCTTGGACACGCCCTTTTAGTGATGTGCATTTTCATATCCAATCAGAACGCAGAACCTGGAAACAGTTACAATAAAAATACAACCTTTTAACCCACTGATGTCCGGGACATTAAACTGGATTTCAAACCCATCTTCTGATGGACAAGCACGCAGATTTTTCAGTGGCAGCCGATTTACTGTGTATATTTATCAGTTTTAATTTACAACGACATTCAATGATGTTCAATGATGTTAAACATAAAAAAAACAACTAAGACCTTAAAAAGGGTAACAGTTTGCGGTGAGCCACTAACCAACCCATCTGCAGCTCTTAAGAAACAGAAGGGGGCCTCCGAGTGGCGCCCCCTTCAAGAGAAAGCTGATTGGTCGAGCTCTCTAAGAGGGGAGGGATGAGAGGTAATTTGTGCTCCCATATTAATCATGGTTCTACAGCCAATCAGGGGCGTCTGTGAGCTCATGCAAGCGGAGGGGGTGGATAGCGCTGTCCTCTGAATGTGTAACGCCGCCCCCAACGGTGCGTGAGCGAGCAGTTCGAAAAGATGCGGTCGGCTGGCATCACGTGGTTCATAGGAAACACGTGATAGTCTTCGGCACTCCCAACTAAGTTGTAGTAGTAGCCTTAATGTGGAGCCCCCTAGTGACTGGGAGGAATTGGACACGACTAAATTAAGGAAAAAAATTTGGGGGGAAAAAATCCCCCCCCCCCAAAAAAAAAAAGAAACAGAAGGACCGAGAGATGCAGCTCCGTATCAGTGAGGTTTTAAATGTACAAGACAAAAGTAAAAAAAGTTATTTTTCTGCGGAAATAATTGAGAAAAAAAATTGCATGAACACACGCAGAAGAGACCCATATGTCCAAAATGATCAGAAGTTGAATTATGAATAATTGTTCCCCCCTTTTTTCAATATATTTTACGCATTTTGACAAACACCTTTTACACTAAACTACCAAACCTCTTCTGTTTTTGTTCTGTCGTGTTTCTGTTTTTGTTTTTTTCAGCACTGAAGCAGAACATAAAGCCCTGTTGTGTTACCTGAGTGGCTGCTCTTGCTGCCCATCTGGCTCTCTGATTGGCTGTGGCTGACGGGGGCGATCTCTTGGCAGCTCTGGATCGGCGACTCTCGGCCAGACGGGGCGGAGCTGGGCGGCTTCTCGATGTTCTTCAGCTCCATCTCTTCATGGTGGATCCACAGGTCAGGAGGTCGCAGGTCTTTCTGGCTTCCTTTCCTTTTCCCTGCACTGTGTGTGGCCCGCTTTCTACACACACACACACACACACACACACAAAAGTACAAACTAGCTTGAGCAAGAGTTATCTTTACACCTGATTTAATCCTTTAGCTTTCTGTACTGTATAGGCGCTCATCAGTAGCATCAAGCTGCATGTGATGTGTACTGTATGTGTGTGTGTGTGTGTGTGTGTGTATATGTGTGTGCGTACAGTTAATAATAATAATAAAAAAATATATTAATGAGGAGAAGAATCAGGATTCATGTTCCACTAACAGGTTTCCTCCACCTTTATACACACTCACACTAGGTTGTAGCAATTAAAGTGACTTAACAGCATCACTGTTAAAGGGCATTTTACCTCATTTAGGTGTTAGCAATTAGCAAATCTGCCGGACATACAGTAAGTTTGTCAGAGACGGCGACAAGGTTTTTAGCCGTGCACTTCAGCTCCTCTCGTTAGCGCTGCGGCTACAATAATGAGTCAGCCCGCGCTAGTCCTGTCAGCAGCCATCAGAGCAGCCTGCGGCTAAGCTAATAATCCCAGATGACAAACACAAGGGAGGAAGCGGTCACGTCAGGAAAATGGGATTTTCAATATTATGTTAGCGCCAGGCTAACTGTAGCATGTCTCCACACAGGGATTTAAACACGGAACCATGAATAGGGTGTTTTAAATTTGTTTTGTTTTTGTTATTGGATATAATATACAGTATTTGTGATGAAAAGATATCATGGTGACATTTATGATGCAATAAATTCTATTTTAATAAAAAATATTATTATTATTATTATTATTATTTTTTAAATTTTTTAAATCTATCTTGACTGTAAAAACATATTGATGTAGCATAAACCAGCTAATTCACAGTTTCGAGCGGCGCAACAGAAAAGTATTCTGAGATAGCGAGTTCAATTCCTGGGTGATGCTACAGAGATTCAGCCGTCTAGAGAGCAGGTTGGGCAAGAACAGATTAGCATACTCGCATTCCCGCGTCAGTCATAGTGAAGCCATGACTATTCAATCATGGGCGTCTGCAAGCTCACGCAAGCAGAAGGGGCGGATAGCGCTTTCGGCCAAGTGTATTGTCCCCAAAGTTGCGCAAGTAGCAGTTCAAAAAGAAGCACTTGGCTAGCGTTAGCTGTATAGTAGAAGCATGTGGCAAGTCTTCGACCTCCAGGATTGAGAGAGATGTAAGTAGAAATTGGCTACGACTAAACCAGGGGGAAAATCAGGGGGAAAAAAAGAAAAGAGATGTATGGACTCATATAAAGTCTCAAGCGATAGATAAGTCAAGTCATTAAAAAAGTTCAGCTTAAGCTCTTGTTTGATTCATCTTCGACTTGAAACACCGAAAACAGGAAAAAAAACCCTACTGTAACTGATGGAATAGCGAGCCGACTGTAAGCACATCAAAATGTGAACGTATGGTATAAAAATTCTAACACGATGCTGCTGTCTATCCCATACGTCACATTACAATAATAGTGGGTTCATTTGAAGGTTACGGACCCGAAAGCATTGCTTACCCTCTACCTCTGAACACGCACTACCAGAGCTGAAAGAGAATAAAAAAACACAGAGAGCTCAGGCAGAAAGCCTGCTGACCCCCTACATCTCCTAACAATGTATTATGGGAAGGGAAAGAGGAGGCAGGCAGCTTCGCCGCAGGCAGCTGGCTCTCCAAACAAGCCGTGAAAACACTTAGCACAAATAGCACACAGGCTTAGCAAGCAGGCTCTGTAATACCTGATAAGGTCTTAAAAGCAGTGTACTGTATTCCAGCGATTTTTAGGGCAGGGGAAGGGGAAAAAAAGGACTCACTTCCTTTGTTGCGCGGATGAACGGCGCGTGCAGATGAGAGCCACGATGACCACAACGACAACGGTAACGGCGCCCACCGACACCACGATGATCACCAGCAGGTTGCTGTTCTTCTGAGGAGTCACGCTGCCGTGCGGAGGCCGGATCTGACCGATGGGGGACTCTGAAAAAAACATGTTTTTGATTACATAGACATAGACTTGAAGCATTGCAGTGATGTTGTGATGATGGAGGAACATGACGAGGAAGTACTGTACTGTAGGTAATAAAACAAAAAAAGGGGGTCTTTGCTTTCAAGCAAAAAAGACAGAATAAACTATAAACTCCTGTCTATTTTTCTTTTTTTCTTTTTGGAAGGTACACCAAATTATGATGCTATGAAGAGTGTGTAGCGTGGCTAGCATAGCTGTTAGTGAGACACTGACATCCCCGCCAGCCTCGGTCTCTCATTCTCACTCTCATAACACCTGTTCCTGGTTAGAGAGTCGGAACTAATAGGCTCCCTCTTTCCTCATCCGGTCGGGGCTTATTGTTGTACGGCACCTGCAGTTGGTGAGAAAAAAAAAAAAGGCCTGGAGGACAATAGCGTTATGTCGTGCCAAATCGAAGGGTATCAACATGGCAGCCGGGCTGCTTTGCCTCTTCTTCTCACAGTCTGTGAGCTGTTAACCTCTTTGTCTCCCTCCCTCACCTGTCTTCAGTTCTGCTAACAGTGGATCATCCCCTCAACTCCAGCGCTTCTTTTATTTTTGATTGAATGCAAGGTCAGAGTAATGAGCGACAGAAATGAAGTAAGAGATTCAGGGAGCAGTGTAGTCACTTCTGCTAATACATTGGATACATGAAAGATCCAGTGCCGCTCTCCAGAACTGACCCTATTACTACGCGTGTGCATGAATCTCTTACCTTCTTCTGTACGGTAAAAGGTTCTAAATGTCCAGAGATATTTTGCAACATAAGGGGTTTCATGGTTACTGTTTTTAAAAAATTCTGAATATATATCATTTTTTTTTTTTTTTTTTTTACTTCTGGATCTTTTCTTGGCCTTGGTTTCTGGGTCTGTTTGAGTTTGTCTTTCGTTCTGGACCAATTTGGATTGATCAATCTTTTCCTGAGTCTGGTTCTTCTGAAACTAGTCCGAGGTCTGAGATGAATTTGCTTCTGGTTCTGGGTGTTGAACCTCCTAATGCTCTGAATTCTGGTTCTTCTTCTGTTGCTCTTATTCTGTTTCTGAATCTCTGTGGCTCTTCTTAATCTATCTAATTCTAAACTTATGCCTCGTTCTTCAAGGTTATAAAGAATTAAGATCTCAGACCTCTAGTACTGGTCTAGGGTTTTACTTCTGGCTACTATGTACTTCTAGTTAGTTAGTCTTGGTCCAGTTTTTCTGGAACTTGTTCTACTTCTGCTGTATAGCATGCATTTGTTGAGTATAATCTTGGTACTGCTTGTAAGTCTTGTTTGTCTGGGTTCTAATGTTAGGCCTAGTTTTAAATTCAAGTAAATATATTAAGTTTTAGTTTTGTTTTAGTTAAGCAGTGTCAGGACCAGTTTCTTGACCTGATTATTCTTGGCCTGGTTATTTTCATTCAGATTTCATTCAGTTTTTAAATTTGATTCTTCTAAATCTGTTTCTGACTTTGGGTTTTGTTTTTAGTTGTACAAGCTGAAAATCCACTTCAGGATTTTGCTCATGTAGGTCTGGTTCTGCTTGCTGGATAATGTTCAGCTATTTTGGGTCAGATTCTAGTTTTGGGTTCTGTCCTTCTGAGTCCTCCAGATCTGTTTTATAGTGGCTTAGATTATGCTTCTACGTACATCTGATTCTTCTACTGTAGGAGTGCTTCTTCTTGGCCTGGTTATTTTCATTCAGATTTCATTTAGTTTTTAAATTTGGGTTTATCACAGTGAGACAGACAGTCCTCTTCGGCTAGTTATATGGGATCAGATTCTCCTTTTTGGTTTGGTTTGTCTGGGTCTGGTTCTGCTTCTGGGTTTATTACACTGGGTCAAAATCTGCTTCTGCATCTGGGTCTTCTGTGTCTGTGTTCTGTTCTGTATTATTGTTTTGGGTGAGATTCTGCCTTCGGGATCTTCATAGTCTTGTTTGGCTTCTGAATCTTGGTCTGGAAATTCTGGCATAGTTTTTGCTTCAGGGCTTTGTTCTTATGAGTTATTTCAGGCCTGATCCTTTTTTCTTTCTTTGGCTCAGTAGTAGACTTCTCATCTGCCATGTGGAAGGAGCAGGTTCGATTCCCAGCCAATGCTAAAACCATCGATGCAGGGCATCCTCAGTGCCAGTTCCAAGTCCAGATAGAATGGGAGGTTTGTGTCAGGAAGGGCATTCGGCGTAAACCTTGTGCCAAATTGTATGCGGATCTGTGGCGACCGAAAGAACAACGATGACTGGATGTGCTTCTGGGTACCTCCAGGTGTGACACCTGAAGGTCCATGACTAAAGGTTGCAGGGCAGATTTTTTTTAATGAATTCTGAATTTTTCTGCTTCTGGGTTTATTACACTGGGTCAAAAGCTGCTACTATTGGTTAGGTGTAAACCCCTTTCTTAACCCCTTACTTCACAGCTACAGTACCGGAATTTAGCCCATTTGCAACGTTTAGGAACTAATGCATGAATATCTTCTCACTTTCTTCATAATCCATTAGACAGGTTTAATTTTTTGATGCCTCTCTACATGGTAAAACTGATCACCTTAATAAATACTGTACATTCTAATTCCAAAAATAATGATATATTCTTGACCTGTATCGAATCTATCCCTATTTATTTATTTATTTATTTATTTATTTCCCCCCTACATGTTATTGCTGCATGCATCACCATGCCGTGGTTATCATTTGGAGACTGATACAAAATAAGATGTGCGCGTTATTCCAGCATTCCCTGCCTCTCCCTCGCCTCTGAAACCTTTCGGCTAAATGAGACATTTCAATAAAAATCGGCTTCACTTAACTTCAATCATGTCTAATCAGCTGCAAACTAGACTCCATGAATTCTAATGTGTAGTAACATAAAATGTGATACAATGGCCCCGTATGAATCTCCTGGCCTGAGAATACACTTAATGTTTCATTACACTGTTTTTATACTTCTGTGACTGAAACATATCTTAGATAGAGGTAAATTAGCCGAGATGGTACGAGGTGAGTGTAGATGGAGGTCATGTGAAAATAGTCATCTGATTTAGGTGGAAAAAGTGTGTGTGTGGCCTCACCTTGTGTGAACTAGGAAATGTGTAGTGTGTGTAGGATGTGTAGAGTGTGTAGGATGTGTAGAGTGTGTGTGTAGGATGTGTAGTGTGTGTAGGA
>JAOTRS010000030.1:3008677-3021983 GCA_028565755.1 Dinotopterus cunningtoni
ATAAGAATTTCACTCACATGTACTGTACCAGCGTACCAGTAACGTGATGTGACAATAAAAGTGATTTGATTTGATTTAAAGAAATAATACTATACAGGACCTTTAAGTCAGGAATTAATTTAATAAAGAATGATGCATAGCAGGTTAGAATTAAAACGGTGCTGCATAATTAATCGATGATTATTGGAGGATCGTTCAAGTCAAACCGTGACTGTGGTGTAATTTCTGGTGAATGAAGATGTAAAATTTACAAAAGACTTTAAGCACAGTACGGTGATGAGACTCTTTGAACATTTGAACAGTGCAAACATTTTAAAGAAGACCAAAGTACGTCCGTGAAGGACGATCCGGCTGAGGTATCTCGGAGCCCACTGCTGTCGTTCCTGTGAACATTCAGTGATTCTTAAACAATGCCACGGATAAATAAGTCGTCCACCAGCGGAAGAGACGCGTGTCTTTGGGGACACCACTTGCACATTACGGGAAGTCATCTGGGAGTTATCGCCACATCCCCCGAACAGCTCCAAGCCGAAGGAGTTCCTGGGAGGCCGGCGTTTCATCCTTAAGGCAGGCAGTCTGATCATGGCTCTGAAAACTTTCTACCTTGATGGTATCCAAGCACTAGTGAAACGCTGGGATAAGTGCATTAGTGTAGCAGGGGATCATAAAAAGAAATAAAGCGAGTGTTGTGAGTGTACTCCCTCTAGGTCTGTTATTCCGCGGAATCAAAAGTCCAGCTTTGACTTGAACGGCCCTCGCCTGTTTAAATCTGTTATTCATGCTGTAGAAAATAAATCAATAGCCAACCAGGTGCAAGAATTTACCATCACACATATGTTAGTGTATTCAGGACAAAAACAAACTATGTACTGAATCTACGAGGTCCAGAAGAACCCTGCGGTCCACAACTCTTCCTGAACCGCACGCTCTGACTGCACTGAAGACGCCATAACTCTGGGCATTCCAGCAAGTCGGACCTCGTTACCTGGAACATTATTTGGGAAATATTTGTCCCACAGTGTGATACAGACTATCAGCACCTGATTTAAAACCCACGCCAGCCACTCTTTAATAAACGGATGGGAGCTCGGGCTGTTATAACTCGTCCGGTGATGACTGGTGAGAGCATTTTGAGCGATTATGGATAGAGCCATTTGTGTCAGCACAGATGTAGGAGCCTGCGTTGTGCCGCTCTGCCTTGGCTCCCTCGTCACCTCTTTTATAGGAGCAATCCATCTGATTCCATCTATTAACAACCTTTTCCCCTAGGTAGCAAATGATGCACAAGCAGACAGTTTCATTTTCTAGTGAAAAATGAAAATGTTTTCTTTCTTAAACGTGCCCGTCCTAAGCATGATGCATGGTCAGGGAAAAAAGAAATAATAATAATAATAATAATAAAAAAAATAATAAATAAATTATAAAAATTCTGCCCCTGTGGTTAAGTCACTCGCATATCAATCTTCCTGATGTCTCAGTCTCGACCGGCCAACTCACTGACTTCGCACGGAAAAACCAAACGCAATGCAGTGACCGGGTTCCTGCAATAAGTCAGGTACAGATGTCACTCCGCTTTCAGGCGGCGCCTACGTGGCAGTCGGCCATCGTTACGGCGTGCCGAAAGGGCGGGATTCATTTCTCATGCAAATTCATTCGCGGCACGCCACCGGCAGACAATGGAAGCCCATTTCCTCTCATGAACGCAGCTTTATCAGTCGCCTCAGACCGAGCGCTCTCAATGCCGCCTTTGTGCTCTCCCTCACGCAGAGACGTGCCCAGGGACCCGAGCGCTACAGAGGGAGGGAGGGAGGGAGGGATGGAGGCAAGGCGCCCAAACATGGCTCTAATCGAAAACCTGCAGCAGTCGGATGAAGGAATTCCAGCACAGCACTCGGCAACTTGATGGACAGACTCCGCCGTGACAGACGGACGGAAAAGAAGCAAAGAGCGTCACTGATGCCACCTTTTAAGGAACTGCTGTGGGGGGGAATATACTTTTATATTCAAATGTTTATGTCCATATTTTCGTTTTTCTTCTTTAGTCAATGCAAAGAGAATTTATTTTGTGTTTAACCATACATTTACCATTTGTCGGAATAAAAAGGTCTTCTTGGAAATTTTTATGAACTAGAAAATAAATGAAAGCCAGTGAATGAAAGTTGCAGGCACTTACTGTACACACGGCACCATGGACCAAAGCATCTATAAAACATAGAGGAGTCCTGCAGTATCACAGCTACACATCAGGGGAACACTTCTGAAGTCTTGTACTGTATATACATTAAACCGAGTGATGTATCTGTATAACAATCGATGTAAACCCAAAAACTATAAACCTATTTAAAAATAAAGAACTATAACTTTTCACTGTTCTGGGTGTTTTTTTTTAATGTGTTTTAAGTGATTTTTAATTTTTTTTACCAGCTTTAGACTGCCTTCGAATGAAACATTACAGGAATCAACGTTTCTCTTATCCATGCCAATGTTAGCAGGAACGTCCACGGCTGGAGATTAACAACAATGTTGACTCCTCATGTCAAATAAATCTCATAATATGACAACACCGGCCTCTTATAATTCCGGTAATCCTGATAATCCTGGATCAAAATGAAGGGCAATTTAGGAGCATTTACAACAAGAGACACTGTACAGCCTGATTATATCAGACTTATGATAAATATTCCTGGATTACAGGTAATGGACACACACACACACACACACACACACACACACTTATCAACTTTCCTTTAGATTTTTAGACACATTCTTCTAAGCTCTTTCTAGTCAGTCGAACAATAAAACTTCTCTCATTTTCTCTCAGGTGAAAAGTTCAAGAATTTCGATGTTTAAAAGCTCTTTTTGGAGTCGCTCAAAACAACAAACATGTAATCCGGTCTAATCCAGATCAGGCCTACACAAAGTGCTGTGCTTTTATTGCTTAAACAAGACGATAAAGATGTGTTTTCTCTTGCACGCTCGGGGTTCTCTTTAATGTTAGGAACAACCTCTGATCTCGGCAGAACCGTCGTAAAACTCCCGCCAGCGTAGATCAAAAGGGAGCCGGGATGCTCGGCAGCTTTATTGCTGCTAACCGCTAACGTGGTCGTGATACAACCTGAGGGCTGAACACAAACTATCCGGGTTGATACTCACCCGTGAGTAGATCACTTCTAGAGAGATGTTCTGGGGAGGAGCGCTTGGAACTGTGGGAGAGAGAAGAAGACAAAGGGTTAGGAGATTTTGCTTTGAAAGGAATAAAAAATTTGGGGGTGTTTTGGTGCAGGAAAACAATCAGCAAAATTTTTCTGTATGTTATACATACAGCATGACATCATGCATCATACTTTTTATTCATTTATAGTTACAGTAATTATTTGTAGATTATATCTAATGCTGATAATCGATTACCATTTTTAATCTAGTTAATCTCAGTCCTAGTCTGTAATTAAACATGATTTTAAAATACTCAGATTTCCTTGTAAAATAAATGTAGTGTTTGAATAAAGAAATGAGTGACAAACTGGTTAGAGGAAACAGATTATGCAGTTGTATAGAATCTCAAACATTTAACAAATGTTAAATTAAAATCTCTTAAATGGGATCCTTAGCTCCGGAAATCAACAACCTAGAGCCTTAGCTACCTGAGCCACCGCTCCCACATCTTACATCTAATGTATTCTGGTAAAAATAATTTACTTTTAAGTCGTTCGAGCACACAACTTTGGTTGTAACCAAACTTCCTAGATCTAGAAGCTTTTTATAATGAAACTTGCTGTTTGGTACACCTGATGATGTTTCCTAAGTCGTCTTATTATCCGTATTAAACGCGCCATTATCACACACGGCCGGGTAACCGCGCTACGTTTATGGGAAGTCATTAGGGTCAAACCTCATCATATGATTAAGTTGCGTCAAAAAATAGTAACGCATTAAAACTTCTAGATTAATCACAAGCGTTTATGCCTTAATATTGACCCTAATTATATCATATTACTGTACTGTATATCAAATATAATCTGGTACAGTGAAACCTCGGATTGCGAGTAATGCGGTTTGCGTTGCGATTTCTTATGGGGAAATTCGGTTTTGGTTTACGAGTGTTTTGAATATGAGCCGCTCCTGGAATGAATTATGCTCGTAATCCAAGGTCCCACTGTATTTTCTCCCTACACTCTTATTTCTCCTTTCTCTTGAATCTAATAAAATAAATCTTATCATGTGACCTCTGACACTACAGACTCAAAATAAAACCCAAATTGAGGTCACTGTAAAAAAAAAAAAGAAGAAAAAAAATGGCATACATTCTTAATTCTTGTATAAGAAATTAAAAAATGGTCAAACCATTCCGACCAATCAGAATCAAGTATTCAAGAGCTCTACAGAGTAACAGATTAGCGTGTGTATCTTCGGCTATGACATCACTCTAAATCCAAACGGGACATCAGGTCAGCCAGCCAATAGCCCGATCCTGTTAGAGCTGTTATTGGATTAGCTTTTGGCCAGAGGGAACGTCCTACAGCCGCGGCCGCTGAATAACACTAGAAGTACACGGGTAATCAATTAGCAAATAAGGTAGACAATGATACAAATACATTTGCAAGGTTTCCTGCTCTGGGATGCGATTTGGATTGATCTGTTGACGTGCGTTTATTGTGTAAAGCAGGGTCAGCCCGGAAATACGATGGTTACAGAGTCTGCAAGATCAATTCATCAATTCACTGAACACACAATGTCTAGTTGGACAGACACACACAAACACACACAACTGCACTAGAAAAAATGTTTATATTGTTAAAATGCGTGTAAAAACGCCCGACTTCCTTTCTTCCAGCTCCTTTCAACTCTCGTCAACATACAGCTGAAATCCTTTTCCGTTAACATTAACTATTAATTCATTAATTCATAATAAATACTTCAAAGATCGTTAAAGGAAACTTAGGGCACAAGGTGGAATACAGTATACCCTAATCGTGGTGCCAACCCATCGTTGGGCGCACACACACACAAACACACACACACACAAACACACACACACACACATGTAGGCAATTTTGAAACACCAATCAACCTATACCGTATGTCTTTGGACGGTGGGAGGAAACCAGAGTACCCCAAGGAAACCCACCAACCACGGCGAGAACATGGAACTCTATGCACACAGGGCAGAGGTGAGATTCGAACCCCCAACCTTGGGGCGCTAAACACTAAGTCATACATAAGTAGTACAAATTAATAATGAAATAAATAAGTTTTTTTTTTTTAAACAAAGTAACATTTTCTGTCTATAAAATATTTCACCACCTCACCTTTAAGAAACCATGACTATTAAATTCCCACACCTGCATTTTTTCATATTTTGCTTCCAAAGCGTTAGACTTTCTTGTATTTTTAATGTAGTCTTGGGGAATAGTTCTCCAGGCTTCCTGAAGGATTCTCTCTGGTTCTCAGTTTTGGCCTTTTTTTTATTACTATTTTTTTAAGTCACACAGTGACCTATGAATCATGCAAGCATCTAACTTAAGGCTTGAACCAGTAAGAAACAGGAGCAGATGATGACATCAGGTGCAGGTGATTATTATACTGCTGATGCTGAATGCTGAGTGGTTGGAACGGACGAGAGGGGAAATGAGGTCGCTGCTCAGGTTGTTACGTACTGTAAACCACCGATTTTCAAACTGTATCTTGAGGCACAAAGTACAGCATTTCTTTTTTTAATCTACATCATTTATTTTACTATAAAAAGGAAAAGAGGTGGCTGGGCGATATGTCGAAAATATATCATGATTTCTACAATACATGGTATAGTATGGTTCATGATATAAGCGTACATTAAAGCCTTAAAAATGAGCTTGATGGTAAACTAACTTAACACTGAAAAGCAGGGGGAAAAATCATCTATATGAATAAGAAAATTTCCCAATAAAAAGAAAAACAACAACAACATGAAAGCATTACCATCAAAGCAAATGCAGAGGTATTTTAAAAAACAACTCATACAGAAATGTATTGTGACATCATTTATATCACGATACTGATATTATAGATATATCACTGCTAGCACAGGTACAGATATATTTTAAATTGAATTTTACTTTAAACTTGAACATTTTATATTTAAGGGAAAGTTTTCAAAATGTCTTCCAATTAAAAACAAAAATATCGAAATTTCACCATGTGCAAGGTTTTCCTCTAAAGCTTATCTGCTTAGCGGCTCCTGCGCTTCCGTTCGGTGTAATTTGCAATTTACTATCCAAACTGGTGCGCATCAGGTTCGTTTTATTGTTCCGTCAGCCTGAGGGCCCTCGTTTGGTTGCTTTAATTAACAAGCAGCATTTTGGTAATGAGCTTCCACCTTCACCTGCTAATTGTTATTGCGCAACAACTTGGGGTTGGAAGGCGTCCTCCGAAATAATCACAATTACACCGCGCGGCCTGGGACTCTGCCGTAGTGTCTGTGCATGCGGGTGTGTTTACGTATCTAGTGACTCATCGGGGTAGTGTGTATTTCTGATGAGTATAGCCAGACCGGTAATTACCTCGTAGAAGGTAGTCGTAAAAGAAAGAGACACAGAGAGGGAGTGAGAGAGTAAGTTGCGGCGTCGCGCAATTTCATTAGTGAAACACAGGGGGCCTTTAATTAAGCAGGAAAATGGGAAAGGCAAGTCTCACAGCTCATTTGAAGCATTCGCTGGCGTTTCACTAATGCGAGCTGACAGACAATAAATTCCCGCAGCCTCTTAGTGCACGCTGAAGGTAATGCAAAGAGACAATCTGGACGACAAACGAGTTCCGGGGCAACTGTTCTAAACAGACTTATGGAAGGAGATATGCATGGAGATGAAGCTCGAGATGGGATGAACAAAGATAAAGAGATGGACAGAGATGGAAATAGACACACAAGGAAAATCTATGGATGATGGAGAGATAGGTACAGAGTGATGAAGATTAGAACTGATATAGAGAAAGACAGCAATGTGAAAAGAAAACATACAGGAAGGAACAACATAGAAACAGAGAGATAATGAAGAGAAATTATGAAAAAATGGATGGAGTTGGAAAGAAATGAAGTGAGAGATAGGATGAGATGGATGGAAAAAGAAAGAAATAGCAGACTGGGGAGAAGACAGAGAGAAGAACCTAGAATTAAAGATATGATGGCTAGATATACTAAAAAGATGGAGGAATATAGAAGAGAAGGAAGGGGGCTTAGAGGGGTGTTTGAAAAGCTGGAAATGAGATGATGGTGAGAAACTGGAATGACTGAGGAAAGACATGACGTGACAGAGGTAAGAGGATGAGTTGGAAGAAGAAAAAAGAAGGAGACAACAGCACAGGAAAAAGTAGCGAGAAGAACCTAGAAATAAGGATATGATGTTAATAGAGAAGGAAATAGAAGAAGGGAGATATAGATAGAGAAAAAAGCTATTGTGCATGAAGGAGAAATGTACAGAGAAAAATGCTGAAAAGAAAGATCAGAACTGACAAAGAGATGGACAGAGACAACAATGTGAAAATGATAAAGATATGTATGGAATAACAATATAGAAACAGGGAGATAATGGAGAGATTGGGAGATGAAGAAATAGATGAAGAAAGAGAAAAATGAAATGAAAAGGGGTGATGGAGAGGTGTTTGAAGAGAAAGCTGGAAATGAGAAGATGATGGTGAGAGTGGAGAACCTGGGATGACGGAGAGTTGTAAAGACATCAAGTGATTAATATTAGAGGGTGAGATGGATGGAGAAAGAAGGAGAATGCAGACTGGGGGAAGATGGAGAGAAGAGCCTAGAAATAAGGAAAGGATGGGTGGAAAGATTGAAAAGATGGAAAAATAGAGAAGGGGAGAAGATACTGTGGTGCTGGATGGTGAGATATACAAAGAAGAAGCTGGACTTTCAGAGATGGATGGAGAGAGACTGAGGAGCCTGAGGGATAGTAAGAGACTGAGATGATAGAAAGAAGGACTGAGACTCCTAAGAGATTAATAGAGATGTGGATATGATGGTGAGAAGACAGGGTTGGATGAGCGATACCCATCAGCTCATCTTGACCTTCTTGTCTTTTTCATCCCCCTCCATCCTTTTTCTTTTTGAATCTTTCTCTCGTTCGTTGAGGAACGCTGTTCGACCATCGTACAATTGATTACGATGTAATGGATATGAGATTAACCATATGAGTCAGCCAATCAGACAACAGAGCAATGTCTGTCCGGGCACTTCATCCATGTTGGATTTAACGATAGCATTGAGTTTCCACTTTTGGTGGTAAAAAATTTTTTAAAAGAAGTTTCTTTGAGTTCATGTTGGTGTGAGGTCTTATTTGTAAAAGTTTAGTAGTTGCTCCTTGCTGATCGAGTCTTGAACAGCTCCACCAGCTCCACTCTTTATCTTTTCTCATACAAAGTAATTTCTGATGCAAAAGCCTGCAAAGACTACTCCTTCATGCTTTTATATTCACCCTGCACACCTCGTTCAGGCGCATGCTGATAAGGATTCCGTTAAGAACTACACCTCTGACCTTCTGCTTGCGTGAGCTCACAGACGCCCCTGATTGGCTGTAGAGCCGTCATTAATGTGGGAGCCCGAAGTACCTCTCATCCCTCCCCTGTGAGAGAGCTTGGCCAATCAGCTCTCTCTAGGCCTCCGGCTGTGAGAGGTTACAGCATCACCCGGGGATCGAACTCCCGATCTCCGGATGATAGGGCGAACACTTTACCACTGCGCCACTCGCTACATTTTAAAAAGGGACTCAGATGATGAGCATACAAAAGTGCATTGATTTTCTCTTCTAAATGTAAGAGTTTATGCTGTCAATCACACCATACAGTGACCTAAGCTCCGCCCCACGTGAGAAGCACAGAAACAAAACAATTCCACCAATCCTAGTTTACAGAAATAACTGGCAGGTTCTTATGAACGTCAAAGCGCTGATTGGATAGCGCACCAAAGTGATTGATGGTTACCTGGGCAACGATCTTGGTCTCTGGGTTGTGGATTTCTCTGGCTCTATTTTCAAGTGTCCCGAATGGAAAGATAAGATTATAAACCATCCAACTAAATAGCTAACATACTGCTCAAAAACGAGCTTCTAATGTTTTGGCACGTCTTTAACCTTATTGTATTCCATACTGTATGCTTGCAATACTGTATGTCCATATTTAATTAGTTTAACTACCAAATACATATGTAGCCCCGCCTCAACACAGGCTTAAAATGTAGTGCTGCCTTGATATACTGTATGTCAGGCTGCAGCCAGGACTACTACCAGAAGGGCTACATCATGTGCCCTTTGGATCTTGTAAGAGACCACACCCATCAGGATCAGAACGCTTCACCATGAGATTACCGTGATCAGAAAAAAAACTGCACTGATGATTTGCAGTGATGCTCCCTTCTAAGGAACTAAGTGCACCCAATCCACTTAGCAAAAAATGTAATAAAAATAAATGCATACCAAAGCCACTAATTTTTTTCCCTTTAATTTGACTTGCATCTGTATTTGGGTCATGTCTAATATTCCTAGTTGACTCAGGAGCTATTTGTAATGGAGAACTAATCGATTCGGTTCCTGTTCGGAATAGTTTCCACGCTATGATGTTTAGGTTTTTGATGTCAGTGGTCCTGCTGTAGCAAAAACACTCTTAAATCTCAGCTGGCCTGCAAGATCACAGCACCTGAACTACACTTCAAAAAAGACCTATCATCCAATACACAGGCTGAAAGCGAGCAAGAAAATCAGAAGGAGGAGGAGGAGGAACGAGGAACGTAGAGGGATGGAGGAACAAGTGCAGCAATGTGAGAAGAATACAGAATGGCTGCTCTTACTCCTCAAACTCTTGCAAATTCTCAAGGAAAAAAAAAACAATCCTTTCTGAGAAGAAAGTGAAGAGATAGAGAATGTTTGTCCGTAAAAGCAACAGGATGTTCGGATTTGTTAGTGTAGAGACTAGAGCAATCAATCTGCCTGAATGGACAGCTTTCTGTCTCACTTTCCATCTATCTGTCTCTGTATATGTTGATCCATATCTATCTGCTCTATTCACTCACTCTCTCTGTCTGCCTACCTGTCTGTTTATAAATCTATCAATCTCTCTTGTCTTGTCTGTCTGTCTGTCTGTCTTTGTCGGTATTAATAGAGATGCTGTGATGCCCCAAGCAGGTCAATCATATCTTGGCCGGATCATGGCCCGCCGTCAGAGTTGACTGACGCCTTAAGAAATCGATTAAACCAAAGCCACTGTGAGTCTATGTGTGACCAATGTAATGGGACATCTGTTAACGTGTGATAAATTACTTAATTAGGTTCTGATGAAGTTCACGCCATTAGTTATATGCCCTCTCTGAGTGATGACAAACACCAAGGTGAGATGTGAGTCGATTTCAGCCAAAAATCAAATAGGGAGTTTTACAAAGTTTCAGCTCAGATTTGAAATATTTAATTCTAGTTATTAATTAGAAATTGACAGTTTGCATATTTTAGCCTAATGTCTATTGAATTACCCATTCATACCTTTTTACTGGGGCTAAGGGTCTCCTCACCATACTGTGCATTAAGTCTTCTGCAAATGTCGTCAGTTTTATGCATTAATTCATGAGAAAGTCCCGGTTTAACTTGAACGCCCCTAACACTAATTCAGCTGTCAATGATTAATGAACAATTCAACTGATTATACATTTATTTACTGTGATAATGTTTGTTTTGAATAATAATTCTTCATAGACCTCTATTAACTTATGTTAATGTACAGTAGGGAGGATTTTGTGTAACACTTTACCATCTGAGAAGGTCGTGATGAGTATATCGTCCGTGGCGATGCCCGGCCCGTGGTGGTTCAGTGCCAGGACACGTAGAGAATACTCTGTGAACTTCTTCAATCCTTCCATTTTGTAGCTTTGGCCAAGCACCTCTATGCTCTAAATGTGGATTTTTTTTAAAAAAGACAGAGAGAGAGAGAGATAGAGACATTCAAATCATCTCATTTTCATTAATTATCAGCATCTATTATGACAGAATTGTTCTCTATCCTCTTTGAATTGAATCATTTAAATCGAATTGTAGTTCATGGCAAGTCTCCAGTCACATTTATCAGCTATTGTGTATATTTTAGCTTAGCTTGTTTTTTAAGAGAGAGCAAAAAAAAAAAAAAGTGCCTGGCTGAAACATAGAGGCTGAGCATGTTAAATATTTATCCAGCTGACTTTTTTAATCTAAGCTTCCCCGCTTTCTATCTGGTCTTTAATCAAGCGAACATGAGACACCTTGCATACTGCAGCGACCAGAGCTAAGATCACGGAAGAAAGCATCGGCATGCTGTGCCGTAATTATGCCCTCTGGTGATAAACAAAACATAACAGATCAGGGTTGAAATAAGTTTGGGTTATAAACTGTGTTGACTGATCACAGCAAAGCTTTAAATTTGTAAAGTAATCAAACCCCAGACAGCTGGAGATAGCTGCACAATCTGTCTCATCCGCTCAGTTTTCTGTCTACATGCAGCAAAGGATCATGGAGCAAGAGGATTGGAGATACTGGAAAGTGCTTTCAGCAATATATTCAGCCAGAACCACCCCGAGCATGCATGCACACACACACACACACACACACACACACACACACACACATATTCATATTTTTCAAGTGTTTTGGGTGTGTGGTTTTTAAAAGGATTTTTATAAATGCACTTAATGAAGTAAAGTAACAAGGCTTAGAAATCCTACCAGGTTAGCTCACATTAGCATGCTGCTCGGTGTCGGCACTGGAATTAGATTTACATTTTTTTGCACAACTTCACTCACTTACTCATCGTCTATACCGCTTTATTCTGTATACAGGGTCACGGGGTGCCTGGAGCCAAGGAGACTTAGGGCATGAGAAGGGGGGTACACCCCGGATAAGGTGCCAATCAATCGCAGGGCACACACTACGGGCAATACACACACTCACACGCTACGGGCAATTTGGGAATGCCAATTAGTCTAATCTGCATGTCTTTGGACTGTGGGAGGAAACCTGGAGAAAACCTACAGTACCAAGCAATAAAAGAGAGAGCATGCGAACTTCACGCACATAGACCAAACTCGGGACCCTGGAGGTGCATAGCGACAATGCTAACCGCTAAGCCACCGTGCGGTCTACATGATGTCAGTCCATCTCCAAAAACTGACCTTATTCACGCTTTGCAGCTAGCTAAAAACAGCTATTAATGATGATTATGAACACCAATAAATCTCACTTAAATTCCTCTCATAAACCTTTTCAGAATAGCTAATAATGTCTATCAGGGTAGTGTCAGGAATAAAGTCCTGTCAGATTAGCTCATGTTTTCTAGCTAACAAGTTTTAAATGTAAAAATTCTCACCACTTATGGCGATGATTCAAAATCCTATGAGAAATCCTGTCAGATTAGCTCACGCTAACCAGCTAGCTAGTGTTAATATTTACAACTAATAATGTCATCTTCATTATAGCTAGTTAACAAAGGTTAATAATGATGATTATAAACATTGACTGATTATTAATATAGCTTAAAATTTCTCATTTTGACACGTTAGTTAGCAGTGCAGCTATACTATTTTTAACTAGGAAGATGAAGCATATTTATGAGAACAATTCTAATTCCTGTTAGAAATCCTGTCAGGCTCGTCTGGCAAAATGAATATGATGATCTGGCAATTTGAAAATTATGAGAATTGGTAAAAATTCCTATCAGAAATCCTGTCAGGTTAGCTTAAGTTAGCTAAATGACAAATGCTAGCAATGAAAATCATAAAGCATTGATGAATAGTACTTAAAGATACCACTGTATATACAATTACAGTATATACAGTGGTACCTCGGCATACGATTGCCCCACTGCACAAATTTTCACCTTAAGAACTGAAATTTTGCAAGAAATTTGCCTTGGCATACAAAGCGTTTTCAGCATATGAGCAAACGAAACCGAGCGAACCAAATGGCAGCAAAGTTGCGCGCACGTCCGGGAGCCTTTCAAAACAGTGGAAAACCAAGCGAAGCAAATTCACATATTCTTTTGTGTTTGTTTTTTTTTTTTTTCGCATTTTGTGCACCATGGGTCTCATGAATGTTAGCAAGTACGGCAGCATGAAGAAAAGGGAGCCACGTTCAGTGTGGTTTTTAAAGCAGCTGGTGCTAAGATGAATCATAAATTAAAGTTTAGTGAGGCTTAATGTCTATTTATTTCATATTTTACTTCATTTACATGTCTTTTCCAAATGTTTTGATTGTTTTTATATGTGAAAATATAATTATAGTGTTGGAAATTGGTAATATTGGTAATATGTTTGGGT
>JAOTRS010000030.1:3022083-3039232 GCA_028565755.1 Dinotopterus cunningtoni
CTGTATAATGATCCTGTTAAAAATATGTTATACATGTTCAGGTAACATAATAGTAATATTTATATAGTATGGTACCATTGTATGTATGTAAAATTACTTAGGCACCATAGTGTATGTCTTAATATTACATACAATAATATGGTACTGCATGTACTATACCATACTAGTAGTATGTACTAACATATCTAATATGGCACAGTATGTACAAACATACCATATTAGATGTTCGCTGAATTTTGGTACCCATTAAGTACCATGGTATTCGCCAAAGTACACACCAACTGAAGTGCCACAGTACAGCACCTATTGTACCCTGGTACTCTATAAAGTCCTATGGTGCCTGCCATGGTAATGTCTGACATAACATTGTGATACAATGGTATATTATGTTATGTCCCATAGTTTACTATTGTACACTATATTACATGCCATAATAAAATTTCTTGTGGGACTGATTTCCTCGTTCCTATTTGGAGACATTGACCTTACCCACATTTCCGTCCATGGCAGGGGTGTAAAGCTCAATGTAAAAATAAAAAAAAGTTATTAAAACCACACACATGTTTTGAATGTGACTGTAAATTCATTTGCCCAAACGTTGACTCAGCTGTACAGACCTGCTCTTTGCCCGTGGAGGTCTCAGTCCAGAGGAGCCGGTAGCCCTGGATTGGGCCGTTGGCGTATGCCGGAGGATCCCATGAGGCCTGGATGGAGGTTGGGGACGTAGCCTCGACTCGGAGGTTCTCCACAGGACCTGGGACCTGCACTGCTCCACACAATCAGACAGAGTCAGACTATACAAGAACTATTAAAAGTACAGTACAGACAGTACTAGGAATTTCTTATGTTAGATAAATATATAATGTTGAAATTCAATAATAAAAATAGAATACAAATACCCTGGTGCTGCACCATTAATCGCATAAAAATCAACAATGCAATACAGACCTGTGTAATTATTTAATTGCAAAGGGCTGCACAGTCAGGAATTTGTGCAGCGTTTGTCAATATATATTTTTTTTTTATAATTTTCAGTATACATATTTGCAAACATCCTCTTAACAAGATCATTAGTCCAATTATTTGCTGTTGGCCTTTATAAATGTTTTAATACAAATGGTACATTTAATAGTAAAATAATAGCATTGTGATTTTTTTAATCAAGCCGTGAAGCCTTTTTGTATATTATACCATATACGTATTTATACAAATATATTAAAATACTGTATGATATTTTTGTTCTATTTGAAACTGTCTTTTTGTGAAATATTATTTTTTTTAACTACACTAAAAAAAAATCAACCCTACATAATACACAGCTTTTTACACAGCTTTTCTCCACAAAACATACCGAGCAGTCACGCTACATTCTTTGTGTCAAATGATTTCAGCTCATGCTGTCATTTCAATCACTGCTTAATCTACAAAGCCAAGGTCAATTTGTTGCTCCTGCACGGCCAGAGCGCATGAGGGCTATAAACGCTAGGCCCTATATTAATAAATACACATATTTGAGATAAATTTTGGCTTTAGAGCCTTTTTATAGAAAAGACAATGAACTTGCAGGTACTGTAACAGAGAAATGAGCAGACAGACAAGGAAATGAAGAGAATGTAAAACAGCAATTTTTATGTAAAGTGCTTTTGGACTTTTTTTTTAAACCCAGAGTGTTTCTGTTGTCAGTCTAAGCATGTTTTCTCTGTACTGACTTAGAGTTATGGGTGAATAGCTTGTCGGCGAGGTATGAAGGTCAAGCTGTTCAACATCTCCACCGAGCCTCATTAAAAAGGTGAGAAGCCGATGTCTGGATAAAACTTTCTGTACTAAAAGGTTTATAATAGAAGCCAACGTCAGGGAATTAGACAGAGGAGAAGGGCATGGAGTCAGGTCAAATGCAGTCATTTAAACTGGATTTCTTTTTTCACCTAAAATGAAATTAAATTAATTTTGTTTCGTTTATGTGAGATTATTAACACTTGACATTAAACTGACATTTATGAAAAAAATTAATTGAAATATTTAAAAAATGTATATTTTAGTTTAAATCTGTCTTTCGGAAATTGGATCTAAATCATTCTAACTGATCCAAAAAGGTGTTGAACAAAAATGAACCTTTTTTTGGTTGAACATCAATAAATGGGACCACTCAAAAAGTCTGTACATCTAAAATATCAAAATCTAGCACTGGCTAATATGTTTTTCTACCACTTTTTTTCCCTTGAGGTTTGAGGTTGTTATTCTCAAAATATGACTTAATTAATAAAAATAATAAAATGTAAAACTGTTGTTTTTCATGTGTGGTTTATTTTAGATTAGATTTTGTACTAGCATATTGTGATTAGGGAGGGGATTTAGGAGGAATAAAAAATATATTAAATTAAATTGGGTTTATTAATAACAATTATCTAAATGCATTTAAAGTAAGTTGGGTTTATTATGTAATAATACATAATTCTCTTTCTTATGAATTTAAAACAAATTGAATTTATTGGTTAATTATTCCGATTTATGTAAATTTCATTCTTGCTCATTTCATTTACATATAACTTGAAAATAAGAATCACATAAAGTTTATTAGTTTGGTTATACTAAAAATATGTAATCCAAATGAATGAAAATTTTATATGCAATCAAAATGCATAAGTCTTAATTGTTAGGCCTAAATATTTTTTTTGAGTGTACTCTGGAATTTGAAGTAGATATAAGTAACCTTAGAATGATGTTAAATTTCTACTTAGGCACTTAGAAAACACTATGTCAGAAGGGTCAATTTATTGGGCTGCATCAAGCAAAGAAAACAACTAAGGAGACTTGAAGTTACTCAAACTGGGTTAAGGAACCTTCAACATATTAGCAAAACCTGAAAGGATAGTGCTGAACTGTCAACTTTGTGGAAGAGATGTGGTTGGGAAAACAAATCATGAATGGAGATCACTTAAACACTTGGTGAAGTCGCATGGTAAAAAAAATTAACAGTAAAAACCAGGGCTATGTTTAATAGTGATATTAAGAACATTTCCATACGCACACAATGTGACGAGAACTCACAGGATTGGGACTAAACAGCTGTGCGGCCATAGGAAAACCACTTGTTAGTGAGACTAGGGAGCAATGGAAAGTCTGATCTGAGTTCAGAGTGATGATAAATCAGAGTAAGAAGGGAAGCGTATGAAGCCATGCATTTTTTATTTTTTTTGGCCTGGCAGTGTATATTTGGCTTAAAGTTGATACTAATGCTGTCTAATATTAATTATAAGATAAATTTGGCTTAAATTAATTTACAGTACCTGCTCCACCACACACTAAGCACTCATTTAAAGAATCGACAGAAACTAAAAGTGGACAGTGAAGAAGTTCTTGGTGAAAAATTCCAATATTTTTGGCTTATTTAATTGGTCTCAGTAGGTAAACCATAATAAAAATAAAATTGTTATATTGAGTGCACATACATTCAGGTTGTGTTGAAAGCCGGATTTGCTCGGAGCTCTCTCCTGGACCGAGCTCGTTGTAAGCCACCACCCTGAAGATATAAACCGCCTCGGGCTTCAGATTGCTCACCGTCAACTGGAGACTCTCGGACTCTGTTGCATTCACCGAACGCTCTCTGTAAGAAGTGATTGTCATGAGTGTCAATTAAAACACGCCTCCAATATCCCTACAAGCTTGTTGCAAGACTCCGTCCTCAAAATCGTGCCAAATATCCCTCAATTCAGGGCTATAATAAACCAAGCATCCAGGCTGCTTTATTTTTTATGATAAACAGAGACACATTCAGAAATAAAGATGCTGTAGGTGAACTATAAACAGAGCATAAATACACCCAGCAGCCAGCTGCCTATAAAGGAAATAACAAATGGTGCGTTTCAAGGTGTCGTGACACCATATCGTGATCATTTAAGAACTATAGCTAGTGGGGAGTCTGGAAAAGTTATAGCTATAGTAAGTTATAGTTTGGTTATTAATATGAGTTACCTTTGACCACCTGGATTGTCCCTGAGCCTATATTTGACTTTAACTACATTTGACTATTTGATCTGTGCCAGCAACACAGCATAGGTCAATTACGATTAAAAAAAAAAAAAAAAAGTTATCATTACTTTTAAACCGTTTAAATTTTACAAAAATCCATTAAAATTTTTACAAAAATACAATAAATATAAGCTTTAGGTTGTTGATTTTCGCATGCAAGGATCCGGGTTCGAGCCGTCGGTGGTTTGCCACACCCCCATACTACCCTGCTGCTGCATGCGGTGCCGGTCCCATCCAAGAGATTTTAATTTAACATTTGTGAAATGTTTATGTTTGAGATATTATAAAACTGCATAATCTGTTTCCTCTAACCAGTTAGTCACTATTTTTTTCAGCTATCTATCAATGGCAGTAAAAGATATTTAAACATATTTTCATAATTAACTCATTTCAATCCAATTTTATTCATATAGCACTTTTATGTAATTATTAATTAATAATTGTCGCAAAATAGCTTTACATAATTAAAAAATTTATGGAGATAATTTTGACAATGTGAGGAAATATGACTTAAAAATTGGTGATTTGATTTAACTGTTAATTAACTGTAATGTTAACGTTTTAAATAGTATATAAATATGATTGAAATTCCCCTTTAGATAGCCTGTCAAGTGAGCTTATGCTAAGCTATGCTAATCTATCTAGCAAAATTTAATCCTCTTAAAAATTCCATGAACTTCGCTTGTTAACCAACAAACGTCTAGCATTAGCTGAGAAATTTTCATCGTTTATAAATATAACTTCCTCTTAGAAGTCCTGTCAAGTTCGCTCATTTAACCAGGTTATTTAGCCAGCTTTTCCAAATTAGCAGTGACTTTTTTTCACCTGACATTAAATTCTTAAAAATCCTGCTAATGCTCATTTTCGCCAGCTACATAATACTAGCACTAAGATTTTACTTCTTTGTGTCGCATGTTAGCTCATGTTAACACAAAAATGTATATAAAAATCCCTGTAACAATTTCCAACGTCTTTCTCTGTCCTAAATCTACCACCTCAAAACCCTGTGTCCAGAAACGTCCCCAAATATCAAAATGCATGATGGGTCTTCAGTGACCATAGGGATTTGCTGCGTGTTGCAGAATTGCATAAACCTTTTGGATCTTCGAGAACACTTTCTGACTACAAAACAAATAAAAAACACTGCGTATAGTTCACTTTCTGGTTGATATATGCAGGGACATGCCTACATTACCATCTGGAACATTCGCCCTGCTTGCATTTCTATCTATAGACTTAATATTGTGTTTCCATACATATTAATAGGAGGAATCAACGAGAACCTTATGCTTATGTTTTTTTTTTTTTTACTATTAAATAGAAATGCATTTATTTTATTTTACACCAGCAGCATATAATCTGTCTTTATATTTTTTCCCTCAACCAAGCACATTTAAAAATATGGCACCTATCTTATCAGCAGCAAATCCTGTCTGCTAATTTTGAGCCTGTTGCTTAATTAATGAATTAATAATAATAATAATTTTTCGTACCTGTTGACACCCTCCTGCGTGTAGAAAACTCCATAGGTGAGGATGGTGCCACGCGTCTCCACTGGGGGGCGCCAGGAGAGGCGCACAAAGCGGCTGGACACAAGCATGGGGGTCACGTCCCGGGGGAAGGAGGGGAGGACGCCTGAGCTCGGGACAACTGGTGGGGGAGGAGAGGAGTAAGTCAACGAAGGAGTGTGGGGAACGGGGGGATCAGAGGGCTGGACAGCTGGAGTGCCCTCTGACCCGTTAGTCATATACAGGGTAGGAGGGAGGGAGGGAGGGAAGGAGGGAGGGAGGAAGAAAGGAAGAAGAGAAGAAGATTTTGGGGGAAAGGAAGATGGTGGGGGGGTGGAAAGAAGAAGGAGGAGAGTGGGAAGGGAGGGGGGGTGAAAGAAACAATAGGAGCCATGGCGATGGAATGAAAACATAAGGAAAGATAAATAAAGAGAGAAAGAACAGACCAGGAAGAAAAGAAAGAAGAAAGATAAGGAAGATCACAGACTAGAAAGGCTTCGCTCATCAAAGATCAGGGCACTTAGTCAACGTCACAGAGGAAGCATGGATGAGTGAGCAAAATGAGGCAGCGCAACGTTAGAGAACCACGCAGCAATGCAAGACGCCGGCTCGATCAAGCATGCTGACGGTAGCAGCGAATGACCAGAACGGTGGTGTGTGTGGCTACCCATAATGCAGTGTGTTCACCGTTGCCCCTTGTAATACAGAAAGGCCAGTGGTGAATCAGACAGGGATGGAATGAGACATTGGAGAGGAGACAGTTGGAGGAATTGCTTGAATACATAATGAAGAAAAGCATCTGACATATACAGTACTGTAAAAAGTCTTGGACACATGCAACTAAGTGCTGTGAAGAAAGGATGTCTTAGAACAAAAAAAAAGCGGGGAAAAAAACTATAAACCCTGTTAACACTAATCAACAAAACAAAGTCAGTATTTGGTGTAGTTTTTATTTATTTTTAAGGAAGTTAGCTACGAAGTTTTACTAAGCATCCAGCAGAACCACACTGAGTTCTTCGGAGGACTTTGACTGGTCCACCTGCTTCTGCTTGGCATTTAAAACCCTACCTTTTTAGGTCTGAAAAGTCATCACTTATATAATGTGCTGTTTCCTTTTCTGCCATATAAGTATTTTTCCTTAACTTTTAATTCTGTGGTAGAATACTGGTGTTAAAACAAGTGTAATTTATGATGACGTGTCCTTAAATACTTATCCTTGGGGTTTACATCCTATGTATCCCCTTGATCAACTCCCATTACCAGCACCAAAGTGCAGCCACTTTCCAGATATCAACTGGAGCACAGCTGTGAAGGCATAGGATCCACTGGATCCTCGGGATCCTTTAAGAAACCTCTGAATACAGCCTGTGACATAAAAGCTCCTGAAAACCCTATATCAGTGCATATGTGTGTATTGCAAACCCCTAGACGCTGTTTTCACACTTGTGATGATGCTCTCTCAAGCAGACATGTCCATCTCGCGTACTACCTTCACACACCGGTTCACACTCTCGCCTGGGGAACGAGTCTTACGACCCAGCAAACACACACTCCTAGGCTGTCTGATGTTCGCCGAAACAGCAAATCCCACTCGAGCTGAAGAAGCAGTCAGAAAACAAAAGCCTTCGCTCGGCATGGTAAAATGTACACGATCAAAAGGTGATGTGTGTTGTGGTGGAGAGGTAGTGCAGGTTCAAGATGTTGGGATGTCACACTAAAAAACAACGGCTTTGTACAGTAAAGAAAGATCTTTAACTTAATCAGCGCCAAGAGAAATGGAGAAGCTTATGATGTGTGAATCAAGGTTTTCAGAAGTGCTCTATGCACGGTATAGGTTGTCATGAACAGAAAATTATTTCTTCTTTGACATTTGCAGAGCTGATCTTTCTACAGTCAAAAAAAAAAAAAAAAAACATACCTTAACTGCTTGTTCTGCCCTCAAATTGCTTCCTCGTTATTAAACAGCAATTTGTTTTCGCAAAGCAATCAGCAGTACGTCCTTTTTCTGAACCAGGTAAATTATCTAACCAGGTTATTTTTTTCTGACTGCGCCAAATTAGGCAATTAAAGCACGAACCAGCAAATAAGCGAGAGAACCGAGCAGATCAACAATCTCTACAGATTTCCAGGTTTCAATATAGCATCTGCTTCAGAGAGAGAGAGAGAGAGAGAGAGAGAGAGTAGAAGTGTTCAAGAAGCTTTCGTTCAACAAGTTCAATCCACTATCGATCATTTGCAAAAACATTGATCAGCCAAAGAATTAAGACAAAGTAAACTGGTGACTGGATCATGGGCACCCAAGGCTCACCCATGCTCCATCGGGACTCCAATCCGATCGAGCACTGATGGTACAGTATAACCATTTTCGTTTGTACAAGCAGACTGTAGACCCAGTGTTCTGGATAATATTTCACCTTTAAATTTACATTTGACTTGGATGTGTTTAAGAGTTCAGGCCAGAGGCTTCCAAAGGAAGAATGTTCACATCTCTTAATCAAACAGTGTACGTTGAATAGCCTGTCTATATCAAGATCACAGCGCTTTTTTATCTTACAGATATTGGAAGCAGGATTTGAAGAAAGGCCTGCAATTACATTTGGTCCAACAATGCACCCTGGGGGCACCCCAACATAAGGGTTGGGGCATATTTCATTACTGGGATTCAAAACTGTTGGTTTGCAACTTTAATAAATTTGATCTGAAGAGCAGAAGCCATTTTGGATAAATGTTACCAGTCATGTTATAGACTCTTTGGACTCATCAGCATGACATTTGAAACATACAGGAATACTGTGTGGAGAGTATGGATGCAACAGATCACAAAAAACAGACGACCAAAAAGATTATTCAGATCAGTTTTTGGGCACAGGTTAGACAAGTCTTTGATCAGGAACGAGATAACATTTTTCTGGTCATGCAGTGGAACATGTTTTTAGGCCTTGTATCAAATTAAGTTTTTTTGGTCATAGATCGGATCGGGGTTTGGTCATGGATTGGATCAAAGATCTGGTCATGAATCGGTTTAGAGTTTTAGTTGCAGATTGGATCACGGTTAGGGTCTCAATTTGAAATGTGGTCACGGATTAGATTTTTTAGCCATGGATCATACACAGTTTTTGGGTCATACATCAGATCCTGTTTTTTGGCCATGGATCAGATCATGTTTTTTTTATCATAGATCAAATAACAATTTTGTGATTGGATCACGGATCACACATGGTTTTGGTCAGTGATTGAATTGTGTTTTTGGTCATGGATCGGATCACATTTTTGGTCAAATTATGGATTTGATCACAAATCATGTGTCAGATAACGTTTTTTGGCCATGGATTGGATTGTGTTTTTGGTCACGGATCAAAACGTGACCCGATCATAGTTTTGGTAAATGATTGGATCATTTTGGATCAGCAAAAATGGGTGTCAAGCGTAATTTTGCTTTTCATTTTTCACTTATGGAACAATAAGAATGAAAGAATGTTTTAAATGAAATCAACTTTAAATATATAGATTTCCTTCTTTGAACAATAACAAAAAGATTAAATAAATAAATAAATAAATAAAAAAAACAAATCTTTCTGCTTGACACAGTGCAACAAATTTGCCATAAATCCAGCCTGGGGTGGCGAGTTTAATCTGAATGTTTCTTTTCCAATATAAAAGACCCAATCAGTGCTTACCATGTTCCAGGCTTGTTGCCAGATTAAGCAGATTTTCAGTAATTTGTCTCCTGGCTTTTGGTTATGCATGTATAAAACTTATCTACACTATGAATCCTGGTACTGATGTTCTAATATGAAGTTTTTTTTTTTGTGCTGAACCGCGGAGAGAGATCAGCTCTGGTCTTCAGTTAGCATCATGCCAAAGCCCTCCAGGTTATTAATATTGTATAGAAAACTCAAAGTCTATTTCATCTCACTGTAAACACTATATATAGATAAAATGTGAAATAAATCTGAGCTGTATGAAACTTTAAACTTAACCGAGCCTTGGAAGTATGCTACGCAAGGATTAGCCCGAGACGCTCGTTAGAGGAAGAAAATCACAGAATAATTTAAGAAATACGTGATCTCGAAGTGATTGGATTAAAAAAAAAAAAAACAGTCTTTGATTGAAACGAGGCTCTTCTTATCAGGCTCTGTTGTCTACTCCGTGTACTTTAAAGTGCTTTGAAACCAGTTAAGTACTTCAGGTTAAAGAGCCCATTAGTCACAAATGGAGTCTCAGCAGCCATTAGCATTTTCTTTCTCCCAACTTCTTCCTTTTCTTTTGTGCTCGTCGTGAAAAAAATATCTGTCTAATTCTTCATCTACGTCACAAGTTCACAAAGGCTTCGTATTTGTAAACGCCATTCTGACGACATCACGCCGATAAACATACGTGTGCGCACGTTTCCCTGTCCTTATTTCCTCCGCTCAAAACAGAGGACGCCGAGGGAACAAAGTCTCCCAAATGACACGAACAGCCTGTAAATGCGGCCATTTAGAGAAACCAGAGTCGCCGTAATAGCTTCATTATTGTTCATTAGCGGAGAAGGAGAGCGCTGGGTGCCTGAGACGGATGAAAAGATGACTGTTGTTTTTTTTTCTCCCCCCTAATGTACTGATGACAAAAGAGCCTAAAACCCACTGTAACGCACACGTCAATTACGCAATCATGTCATGTCACCTACACAGTTTCTGAATCATAACAAGCACTAATTCTGGCATCACGTTTTTGCCTGACGTGCTAAGGGTTTCGATTGTTCAGAGCGCTAATCAAGAACTCCACAAAGTGTCGTAAACACAAAGCCGCGATCTGTGAGTCAGTGTTATGGATTGTCACGACATCCCGCGAGTGTAAAGTGGTAAAATAGGGAAGGGACGGGTAACAGCTTGTCTCTGGGCTGCATTTCTGCTCCATTTCGGATAATCAAAAACCAAAACCTAGGGGCTCTCCTAGATGAGTACCTTGTGCCTCTCTCTCTCTCTCTCTCTCTCTCTCCTTGAAACACGGCGGCTCTCTGAGCAAGCACATAAAACGAGTCCTTCTGTAGAAACTCTACACACAATCATTCACCAACAGCACTTGCACATTACAGGACCTCGACTTGTATTTACTGCCACAACCTGACCTTGGTCCAAGCCATTTTCACATATTGGAGTTCCTGGGAGGCCAGTGTTTCAGACATGCAGCAGGCAGTCGGATTAAGGCACCAGCATACTGAGAAACCTTCCACCTTGATGAAACATGTAGAAAGAGATTATATAGAGAGGTAAAGGGATCAAAAGTCCCGGTTTGAACTGAATGGCTGCTTTTAGATACTTTTAAAGACTGTTCATCTGTGAAACCTGCTGAAGCCATGAAGACCTAAGGATGGACATTGTTTTTAAAGATCTAGTCACGCCACTGAACATCGTAGACCTGTTTGCCGCTTGACATCAAAACTCGTCGAAAAATCAGCACTCCTTCCCAGCAGGGAGGCATTTAAGTTCCCTGTCTTTGGTGCTCAGCCCTGTTCTGCCTGCTCGTTCCATGACTAGCTGTCAAGAACAACCCGACCCCGATGACCTCCCCACCTCCCCACCTCCCCACTGGCACGTCTATCGAGCGAGCAGAAGGGACTATAGAGGAAGTATCAGGTTTTAACCCACGGCCATTAAAGGCAACGCAGAAAGCCAACTATTAATCTTGAGGGTGGAGGGGTGGGGGGATGTTGGGGAAGTGATATGGATGGAGACACGAACACGATTACATTTTCCATCTTCAGAACGGCGCTGCCTAATCTGTCCTGCGGGATGCCCCTGAGGGCTAATGGGATAATATAAACTTTGACTTCATTTTGTATAAAGAGGTTAAAGAGAGGTTGGGAGGGAGTTTTTTTTTTTTTTTTTGCTTTAAGTAAGCAAGAAAGAAAATTAATTGCCAAAGTCATTCAATAATAATGAGTGATTCAGAATCGTGGAATGATGAAAACTCGACCTTGAAACACATTAAATATGTTCTACACGTGATGTGTTTAGAGACGTGGCTCGGGTTCGATTGCTTTGGAAGCTGATCTGCCTGAACAGAATGTGTCTTTAATTAGGGATGAAGTAAAGGATCAACACAGGAATACAGGCCAAACAAGACAGACCAACATGACAGTGTAAGAAGTTGCTACAAAATTATAAAAAAAATTGGTCTGCAAATCATTCAAAGTGGATTCTTTCTGTTTTTCTTTAAATTGAACAATTGTTTATTCTTTTCCTCGCCGAGACACAAGCGAGACGCTCATTTTTTACTCGGGGCATATTGGTATGCTATGCAAGATGTGAAGCACAAACCCTATATGCCGTACAATACACAACAACCCTGGCACACACCCACAGATTGTTTCTTTTTTCCTCTTTCGATGCTATCTTCGATCCTCGCTTTGCCCATTGTTTGGAAAAAAAAAAGAAAAAAAAAAGTGAGCCCCCGTACCTTTATCTCAAAGTGCATCTATTCTCTTTTCAATTTTCTCTCCTTCCACTACTGACATTTGTCTTTTTTGGACCTGGCAGAAGACGCAAAAAAAAAAAAAAAAACATTCTATCATGGACCAGATCAATTTGTGATGTGTCGTGGCAGGGACGTGGAACAGCCTCGTGCACTCTTTAGATCAATACATCTGGACGATACAGGGACGTCAGGATGAAATGGACATCTGGGGAGGAGAAATGTTTTCTTTTTCCTTGCACATCTCAGGCGGCGTGGCTGCAGGGACGGGCTTCATCATAACGGTCTGACGCTGCTGAGATAAATACATTTTTAATGGGAGGAAAGAGCGGAAATGTTGGTGGTGTTGAGGATAGTCATTAGCGGAGATGGAAGATCAATCTCAGAGGACATGTCGCAGGAACGGTGGGGGGAGCGTCTGGACTTCTGTTTTCTATTTCAGACCCAGGTGTGCCCCATGCCAGCGGATATCGAGAAAACAGATAGAAGACGACCTGGATCTCAAGATTCACAAACTGGCAGCGTAACTTTGGCGCGACGCTAGGAGCAATGCGTAATGGAAGAGATGCTCGGGACAAATGCACGACTGAGAGTGACGCTTAGAGCATAAATAAAGAACATTGTAGGCATGGGAGCAGTACTGGGCTCTACCCTGGAAGCACTGCAGAATGAGAGGACTTGAAGCGATGCATAAATAAATAAGAGAACTGTTCGGTGTGTGAATTCAGAGGAGAGGAGGGTGTAGACGAGGACACTCATTTATCAAACCTGGTCCGGGTGAATTTATGTTAAAAATCCTTCACAGGAGAATTTACACAAGAACTATTCATAAAAATCAAGTTGACTCAATGAGTTTCTTTCTGTATCTGTTGCTCAGACTGTGTAAATTTGTGCACATAACTTTTAAACTTTTTTTTACTTCAATAATATAACCGGTGATGACTTTTTATAACTGGATTCTATATTCGGGTCACGTTGTCAAGTACAATCAATTATTTACTTCAATTAAACACCCATTTAATTATCATTTTGTAAAATGTGATGCATATTTTAGAGAAAGAAATACGAAACAAATCCATACAAACACAAATAAGGCTAGCTGTACAATTTGGACAAAATTCGGGTTGAGGGTTTGATCCCTGCCTTGGGTCTGTGTTTGCATGTTCTCCCCATGCTTGGTGGGTTTCCTCCGAGTACTCTAGTTTCCTCCGACTGTCCAAAAACATGCAGATTAGACTAACTGGCGTCCCCAAATTGCCTGCAGTGTGTGTGTGTGTGTGTGTGTGTGTGTGTGTGTGTGTGTGTGTGTGTGTGTGCGTGCCCTGAGATGGATTGGCACCCTGTCCGGCTGTACCCTACCTCATGCCCAAAGTCTACTGTGACAGGCTCCGGGCTTCCTGCGACCCGGTACAGGATAAAGCAATATGTAGAATGAGTGAATAAATAAAGGAATTAATAACTGTGGCTTATCAAAGGAAATAGAGTAACTGTCATTTACTGGATGATTTAGTGCGTACTGCACGTACAGTAGGAAGGATGCATTTTTATTGCTTTTGGAATAGAAAGGCATCACATGGCAGGGTATGTCAGAGAACCAAATATTTTGTCACACCAACTATTAATAGCTTACCGGTATTTATATAAATGCTTAAACCAACATTAAAAACTCTGATGTGAAGTGGATAACATTGATAATCTCGTTACAATAGCACCTGTCAAGAGATGCGATATATTATCCAGCAAGTGAACACTCAGTTGTCAAAGGTGATGAGTTGAAAGCAGGAAGAATGGGCAAAGGTCTGAGAGACTTGGACAAGACTTGGACATATTGTCATGGCTAGACGACTGGATGGCTAGACGACTCAGAGAGTCTCCAAATCAGCAGTTTTGTGGGGTGTTAATAGGATGCCCTGGTTAGTTCCTAGCAAAGTGTTCCAGGGGGAGGACAACCGTTGAACCAGTGACGGGGACATTGATGCATGTGGAAGGAGAAGACTGTCTAGTCTGGTCCAAGAGCTATTGTAGCTGAGGCAGTGGGATGCTCTGGGAAATGTTCTGCTGGGAAAACCTGATTCCTGCCAGTCATGTTACATTACTTTTACAAATACAACCCCAATGGCAGTGGTTGTTTTCAGATTTCATGATCTTCAACTGCAAAAACAATTCAGGAAAGGTTTGGGGAACACAACAAAAATTCAAGGTGTTGACTGCAGCCTCAAAATTCTCCAGATCTGAATTTGATTGAGCATCTCGTCACGTGAGTCAAATTTTTACATCGATCTTTTTTAAAGGAAAAACAATCTACCTTTTAAGGAACCCATCAGGAACCCTTATACATTTTATAATGTCAACCCCCAGGATGACGTCAGGTTTTCTCAGAGCTTGAATGTAGATCTAAAAGTATGTGATTAGGTACAAACGAGAAAAAAAAACAGAAAAAAAGAGAGAAGAATTCAGAGATTACTCTGCTGCTGCAGTAATCTCCCGGTTGACCCCCCATCTCTTCTTCTCCTCAGTCTTGATTCTGCGTTATCTGGAGAGGAAGATCGAGGGAGGTCTTTTTTAATTCACACAATAACAATCGTTTGCCAGCTGGAGCGTGAGGTTAATCTGGTGAGGAAAAAGCCGGGGCGATGGCAAGGCAGGGAACGGCAGCCAGACATGATGGAAAGCTTTAGTGAGGCATGCCAGTGCTGAATGCTCTTTTACAACTGCAGAGTACCCTTATCCTGTCTTCCGTTTCAGACAGAACCTCGCTGCAATGAACTGCATTCGAGAGATAAAGTGTATGACAAAGTATTCCACAAGGACAAGTTCATGTGAAAAGGCTGGATAGGTGCACAGACTCCACGGAGATTGTGCTTCATATGGTGCAAATAAGAAAAAAAACCTTAGCAAGTTAATTTTAAGTCATTTTTTTATTGTCTTAGTCCCTTGATCGTAAATCATTTGTTTAGCAATGATCCCAGTGCTCCAAGTATCCTGTAATCATGTTCTAAATTTGGTGCTCCAGTATGGTCAAATTATTCACTGGACAACGCTATGTCAAAATACACGTCATGTTTAATCAGTAATAAAATAGGCAGCACGGTGGTGTACAGTAGCAGTTAGCACTGTGGCCTCGCACCACCAAGGTTGAAGGTTCGAATTTGTGATTTGTGTTGAGTTTGCATGTTGCTTAGTAGGTTTCTTCCAGGTTCTCTGGCTTCCTCTAACTGTACAAAGACATGCAGATTAGGCTAATTGGCGTTCCCAAATTGCATGTAGTGCATGAATGCTCATGTGAATGTTGACTGGAGGTCCTAAATATAAAAAAAAATGTGACCATTGGCCTTCACGGTCCCTAGTCAGTCTACAGAGGTTCCAAGATGAATGATGAATAATGGTGTAGAAGTTAGCACTGTGGCCTCGCACCTCCATGGTCAAGGGTTTGAATCTTTGCTCGTTGTTGCTTGGTGCGTTTCCTCCAGGTTCTCCAGATTCTACCAACCGTACAAAGGCATGCAGAGTAGGCTAATTAGGGTTTCCAAATTGCCTGTGATAAGTGAGTGCATTGTGTGTGCTTGTGCCCTGCAATGGATTCGCACCCTGTCCAGGGTGTACCCCGCTTACTGCCCCAAGTCTCCTGGGATAGGCTTCAGGCCTCCTGTGTCTATGTATAGGATCAGTACATTTCAGAGAGCGTGAATGAGTAATAATAAATGAATATTTAATTTCTAATTAATAATACATTTTCTAATTTGTTAATAGACTTATCTAATTTCCATTTGGAATCCATTTCCTGAAGCGAGATCACGCATACATAAGGACACATAACCCAAATTAACCTGAGGGTGCCAATACTTTAACTGTAGAGCTGGTTTATTTTTTCATGTTATTATTTATTCCACCAGGATTTTTTTTTCCTGCCAGGAAAAAACAATAAATATTAAAAATACAAAACAACTGAACTGTTTTAAAGTCTCTAAGCTCTTCATCAATCATCTTTAAATGATTGAATTCGTAATCGTTCACATTTATAAAAGAACATTTAATATAACCTTCTTTCACATAACACATTCTTTCTGTAAAAGAAATAATAATAATTGGTTTAAATGACCTTTTGGCCTCTTGTACAGCTTCCTTCTTAATAAGAGGAACTTTTCAGTACTTACACGGCACAACAAAAGCATCGCTCCAGAAACATCACTGAAATGTAATTAAATGTAAAACAGTTACTCGCTCTCTATAGCGCTGTATATCCTGTTTATACAGAGCCTATCCCAGGGGCACAAGGCGGGGCACACCCCAGGCAGGGTGCCAATCCATTGCAGGGCGCCCACACAATTATTGGCGCCCAACACCAAGTAGCCGAATCTGCATGTCTTTGGACTGTGGGAGGAAACTGGAGAACCCGGAGGAAACCCAAGCAAACCCCACACACACATACCGAATCGAACCCTTGACCCACAAGACCAAAATGTTAACCAGTATTAGATTATAATCTTTCTTAGAGACAATGATATACTCCAATACGGGTGACTTTTGGAGACAGGTGCACATTTTTTTTGCGTCTTTGCTTAACTTGAAATAAATGTTTAATTCTGTTTTATATAAAAACAGAAATTAATCAACTGTATAATATATAATAACTTGTGATTGTAATTTTTTTTTTTCATTTCAAATTTCTGACTATTCGTCACTGCTACAAATGATTCTCGTTTGTTTCTCATCACACCACATTGAACAGTTAATTATACACCACACTCAAAGAAAGAAAGAAAGAAAAAAAAGACAGCTTTGCTCTACCCAGTATAACAACAGAAACAGGTGGTGAGTGATCCCTTGATATATTTATTCGCACATTTCTACATTTCACCTGTAGCCTGCAAATTAACACCGAGTCTGACACCATGCGAGAGTGAAAGGCCTGGGAGAAGCTCCAGAATAAAGCAGCTTTGTGTTTGGAGGAAAAAAAAAAAAAATTCCAAAAAATATTCTCGGTGAATGTTTTTATTTAATTTTTTTATGGAGAAAACATGAACTTTTGACATTTAGGAAGCTTTAAAGAATAATTATATTTTTATGCCGGCACAAATTCCTCAGTTTTTAAGAAATGGTGCATTATTTACAGTTTCATTAAAATAAAAAAGCTTTTAAAGATCTGAATTTCTCTT
>JAOTRS010000030.1:3040885-3053649 GCA_028565755.1 Dinotopterus cunningtoni
AGCCCTACAGTTTAATTCCTTTACTAGACATAAAAAAATTACTTTTTTTTTTTTTTTAGCATAAACTCAGCTTTAAAGCAGCTGCAGTTTCTTTAATTGGTCATTTCAACTTGCTTCTACAAACACAAACAAATTAAAACAAAATTCATGGCCCTGGCCTGACACACCGTCTTGTTAAGCTCAAATTAAGCATTAAAACAGCTTCTCATATTTTTTGTCTATTTTTCTCAACTACAAATGAAACTACGTGAGGTCAAGTTCTTCCGTTCTTCCCCCCTGTTCTGTTAAAAGTACTTCCCATTCGATTCGGTACTCCTGTTATACACACAGGCCTTACTGTCAGCTTTTTTCCCCAAAGCTCTTCCTGATCTATCGCGTCTTTCGGTAGCCTCTTAAATCGCCAGCCTGACCGGCACAGCAACAATAACCGCGCTAGAGCGGTCAATTACATGGTGACACACATTTCAGCAAATACGCGGCTTGCTCCAGAACCTCTAAATCCGCTGTAACCAGTGATGACATGAAGCTTTATTTGTGATACTGAAGGTTATTCAGTTTGTGGTTTTGATGGCAGGAACTGAACATACAGAAATGTCAGAGTTAATCGAGATTTACCCAACTGGTAAAACTGGTGAGCGTAAACTTCACCGGAGACTGGCAGTGAAAGAAGAGAGAGAGAGAGAGAGTGGGAGAGAGAGAGAGAGATGGAGAGTGCACGAGATATTCTGAGAGAGGAAGAAGGATGTAAATGAAGAGTAGCCCTCCCCTCTCGCTCTTCCCCCCTGTAGGGAACTGAGAAGAACTTTCCTATGAAATGGAGATCCAACTGAGGTGTGTGTTGCCACGGCAACAGACCAAGTTCCTGACTCCAGTCCCGGTCGAACTCACAAATGACGTGGGGATGGATTGTCAGAGAGGACGGAGAATCACACGGCCATAAGAACCACATTCGCACGAGTATCAAGGAGCGTGCATGACTTACTATTTAACATAAATGTGGTTTGGTGGCCTGTAGTTCTGTACCGGAGCTATGGAGCTCATGTTAAGAGAAGCTCATCATACACTTGCTCCATAGTGTGTCAGACTGTACTGTACGATTCCTGATACAATTCACTCACTCACTCACTCTATACCGCTTCATTCTGTATTCAGGGTCGCGGGGGGCCTGGAGCCTATCCCAGGAGACTTAGGTCACGAGGCACCAATCCATCTCAGGGCTTCACAACTTCCTCTGCTTCCCTAAACGTTGTGCCATTTGGCGAAACAGACCCTTAAGAAAACTGCCAAATGAAACAAACCTGCCATTTTTAATACCTAAAAGAAATCAGTTTTTCTTTCATGCTTCTCCACCTGCCGCTTATCCTTTTAAGGAAAAAAAAACCTGCTTAAGCAAGAACAATGATCTGCCTCTAAACCCCGCCCCCCATCCGACTTTTATTTCATGTTGCATCCAGCTCTGGCTCCAGCCACCGGACCTGCGGATACCATCTCTCTGCGTGAGCGTGGTTGGGAGCAAGAAATGGAGGAAGTAACAAATTAGCCGAGGTGTCAATACCAGACCGCTATAGGCTAATCCTGGTTTAGCGTCGCATGGTGCTAGGTCAGCGCTCTTTAATAGTGCATCATGAGGGATCTTGGTAGTCGCTGACCTGCTTTGTGAAATGCCACTTAATGCGTTCAAATGCGTTTATATTTGTATATTTATATATTTTAATGCATTTGAAAATTAATTAAATCACGGTAACAGCGTTGATGTTTTCAGTGAATTGCTTTGATGTCTTATGTTTGTTTTTTTGTTTGATAATTGTTTACTTATAAACAGCATTTAGATAATGTGTTGTTATTCATTAATCAACCAAATGTGAACAGTTATGTACTGAAGTGTGAGATGATTTTTCTAAGAAAGGGCTGGACTGATTACAGTAAGCACTTCAGTCCTCTGTGTATTCTGGTTCATACTGTACATACTGTACATTATCACTGCACATTCCTACAGTGAAGAAATTCCTCCTTAAATTCAATGTCTAACATTTGTACTAGTTTATCCAGTGCTTGTAATTCCCTGTGTTTGTAAGACAAAAGGAAAAAGAAAACTTGTTTCCGGTAACACAACCTACATCAACCAATGTTTCCCTCCGCAGCAGAATAACGAGTAACTTTGTCTTAAATACCTGTGACGAGGGTTACTTATTAGAGATAGATAGAAATCTACTGTATTACCATGTAAAGGAAATCATTTATTAGAGACTATAAATGTATAAAAGGTTATAACAAAAGAGTACGTGAAGTACCTACTGTATAAGAAGATCCATTCTTTAATTATGAACATGAACACAATGAAGGGTCCTTCAGCTTATAAGGACTTAAAGGAAGCTTTTACAGTATTTGTCGCATATACAATTTACACGGTCAGAGCACAAGGTTAGTCATGAATAACAGAGCAGAATGGGTAAAGGCTTTGCTCAAGGGAAGAAAACTGGCAGCTTGGTGGTGATGGGATGCGAACCCCCAGCCTTCTGATGAGTAACTCAACAAAGCTTTTACTGTTGAGGCACCACTTGTTCTAATGATCCTAAAACAAGGTGATGTCCATCGTTTGTAGGTTATGTTACAGTGCCATGTTTAGTTATGGTATATGATGAGCTCAGCGTTGACTTTTTCAAAACTCTGACTAAAATGCATTTCTGACACAGTCTGTTTTTATAAACCTAACAATTTCCTACTGAAAAAAGTCACTCACAAGTCACGTACTGAAAATCTCTTTTCTAAGATTTGCTCCCAGTCCTGAACAGGAGCAAAGACAGCTTCTTGGAACAACATAATGTTCTACTTCCTTTTAAATTCTCTCTCTCTCTCTCTCTCTCTCTCCCTGGCTTCTTAATCCACCCCCCACCCAACTCACCCCAAACAAACCCCACACATAAGTACATAAAATGGCTCAGGACACATGGAAACAAAACATGTGAACCCTGGCGCATACATAGTCTCGGCTCTGGCTGTGTTTCTCCATCACGCCGGGCTGCTACCTCACACCGCTCAGTGCTCAGAAGCTCAGCTTGGTGTTTCACACAAACATCAGCAACTGATGAATAATTCAGCTCACGGCATTGTGCTCTGGCGACATTAGGTGCGGTTACATATCCATTTAGATGAAAAGCAGAAAGAGAGCTGTTACGGAAGAATAAAAAATTAGCGACACTTGCAGAATCGTAATCTTAATTTAAGTCTGCGCGCAAGGCAAATTGCTTGTGACGCTGTTCACTGCAGAATGCCGAATAGCCCCTACCCCACATTGTGGATCAATTAACATTTGATTCGGGTGACATTTAGCTTTAAGAGCCCTCGCTAATTAGCGTCACAGGGCCATTAGCTTAGCTGAAAAAGAGTGGCTACAGATGCCTGATAGAGCACAAGCTGTAGCAAGCGGGTCATTCGGGGCTGGGATAATGCACATGCCCACTTAGCCTAGCAGTAGTGGGAGGGGGCGTGTAGCTAGCGCGTCTGTATGCTAGCCCTGGCATTTCCAAACGCCACGGCTGACTGAGCAGCAGCAGAAGAGCAGGTTAGTGCTGTTACCTGCAGCGCTACGATGAGAGCTCTCATTACCGTAAAGCTGTGATGTTTTTTCTCTTTTTTTTTTCCAGGACTATTATCCAAACTGAACACACAAAGACACTCACTGGAATAATAGTGCAGTCGCACCTCTGGTAAGAGTCCTATCGTTTGGTGTGATGGAGAGAGAAAATAAAGCGTCAAAGAGGCTCTCCAGTTTTCCTTTTCAATTTGGTGGAAATGGGAGTTCGGAATTGCGCGTGGAGTAGCTTTTAAAGCAGGGAAATGGGTCACAAAAGGATATTTCAATACCACGACCTAAATAGGTTTTCGCACCGGTGTTCGATTTTGAACAAATGCCAAGCCTTACAATTGAATTAAATCGCTAAACAGGTTGCTACTGAAGTCTGCTTTTGACACAGGTTTCTTTGATAAAGCCAATCAAGTAAAAATGTTTCTCAGAATTATGATTACCTTTCTCTGTTAATTCACAGTGACCGAAATCAATAGTCTAAGGGTGATTTGATGTATACATCTGTGTCGAAAAAAGAAAGAGACAGGATTTATGGGTTGAAGAGGGTTGGAGGTGATGAGGAACAATCAGAAAGTTTATCATGAAACATATATACAGACATAAAGTATGTCAGTATTCCACTACAAAAATAAAAGTTATAGAATAATATAATATTATATAAGCGACAACTTTTTAGACAAAAAAGAAAATGGAATCCCACCACCCGGCCTCCAAACTCCCCAGATCCCAATCAAAGATTAAACACTCTTGGGATACACCAGACAAACAAGTCTAATCTACGAAGGTACCAACCTGCAACCCACATCCCCCAAAGTATCTGCCACCCACAACTCCCAGGTTCTTGTGGAGTCATTCGCCGAGATGCCAGACCTGCCCAGGCCATGACACAAGGGGAACCTACATAGTACTGTAATGCTAAGGCTGATTGGGGTAAAAACTATTACGCAGGTCTCATCTCAACCTTTTATGAACCCATCTCTGTTCCGTATGCTGTACATAAATTAGAATTTCCCTTTCCTCACAGGAAGAAAGAGGCCCCAACCTGTCCCAGCATCACTATAACCCTGTACACAAAGCGAGTTCCATGAGAACAAAGGTTGGAGTGGAAGACTGTCCTGGAGTGTCCTGCACAGAGCCCTGACCTCAATCCTTCTAATTACTTTTGGGATGAACTGGATCAGTGGCTTCACCCCAGACTTCCTCCTCCAATCTTAGTGCCTGACCTCTTGTATTTGAGTGACCACAAATCCCCAACGTCATACTCCAAAAGCTAGTGGAAAGCCCTCCCAGAACAGCGGTACACAGAAACAGATATGTAGTGAGTACAGCAGAGTAGCTTTGAACAGAAAAGTGTGGTTGGTTGTCGTTACCAAAACCAAAAATCTTTAAACAATCTCTCCAGTTGCCTTTGAAAAGACTTTAAAAAGCAAATTCTGAACAGTACAAAGATAACAAAACATCTCATAAGAAGATAGGAAAACCTTTACCAACTCAGCGAGTGCATTGAGCTATGGGACTACACTGTGAATGTGAGCATTTTTAGAGCTCAGTCTGTAAAGACCTTTCAGTAGATCTGTCTGAAAATGTATGTTTGAAAGAACTTTTTTTTTTATTGGCATATTTAAGTTCAAGGGCCACTCTTAGGGATACAAGCGCCACTTCAATCCCAACATATTTCCAAGTTTACTTGTGTACTTTTTTCCAACTCCTTATCGAATTTTGGCTTGTTGACACTCGACCATTTGGCTCTGATGTGCCAAGTAGCTCTCACAATGCCAGAAAAACACTCTTGGGCTTTACCATTTGTCAGATTTTTCTCCTCCTGGGAATGGTGCCTGACCTAGTTCCAAACATCCAGACTTACAGTAAAACTAAAATCCACCCCCAACTTTTCCGACGTTCCCTATGACAGGTTTCGCTTTCTAATGTCTGGGCTTGGCCTTTTCAAAGAAGACATTCGTAGATCAGTTTAAATGGTCTGGCGTCTGTCTGAAGATAGACTTGACAGGCACCAAATGTCAGCGGGACGGCGATAAGGGTGAAGGAGGAGATTTTTATCTGATCTGTGGATCCTCTTGTGCAGAAGGCTACTGTTGACCCGATGAAGAGATCACAGGTGGCAGCAGGGGAGGGATGCGCCATGTTTAAAATAAGAGGTCGAACTGAGGCTTTGGTGCTCTGGTGAATAAAATAGGTGGGTTGCTGACTGATATTCGGACAAGTATGATGTGCTTTGGGAGATTTCTTTGTTCCGGTGTCTTGCTGGCACTTTGCTGGTCTTGATGCACAGTTCGCCTGAGATGACAGCAAAATAAATGAAATAGTCTGGACAAGGTCAAATGGAGAATAGTTTATGTACACTGAGAGCACTTGGTTAGGGAGAAGTTTCAGAATATAGTAGAATGGACCATGTATTTAAGGCAAATAAAGACATTTTGCCAATAACAGCACATATCACCATGTTTTATTCCTTAAACAGCCTCGCTGGTTGAAAAGACCTACTTTGAGCATTCTGATTGTGCATTTACTCAATTTGCAACCGCTAACATTTCAGCCCCCTGTGATTTCCTGAAGCTGCTAATACACTGAAATGCTTTTACTGGCTTTTATTTTTTTATTCTAACCAGAGCCATACATCTAAACATTCTACAACAGATTTGGGGCAATAATGCTGAGGATTGGGGAGCACAGAGTAATTATCCCAATTCAAGTCCAATGAGAACGCAATGAGGCGTTGGTTTAATTTGCAATTCCTTACCGTGATATGACAAACAGATTATATTTTACAGCAAACTAAGCAGACCCATAGCCATTTGCCAAAATGCTTTTTTCAAGCGACCATGTGAGGGCAGGTTGGACGCTGGGAAAAAACGTGATTAATTAACCATTAATCATGTGTAGCTGGCACATTTTTGGTGGCATTTCTGCACAGATCGTTAACTAGCATTATAAGCGTCAGGAATTGTATTGTGCTTTGGACTACACGGCGTGCTGAAACCTGACTTTGGCGAGTGACAGAATAACAAATGTTTTATATCTGTAGAGGTTCAGGCATGAATAACCGGAGTGCCGCCGTTCAGCCTGGTACAAGGTTAACATTTTTGTTCGAAAGCAAGAATCTACAGTAGCGGCGCTCTTGGAATGAAAACGCTGAATGAATAGATTAGCAATAAATGTGCAAATCAGACCTTTACACACAAAAGGACAGCGTGAAATTCTCACTCTGAGGAATCCTGCTGAGAGAATTCTGTAGCCAGGGTCAGGTGGCAAGGATGGACTGGAGGAAAACACGAGAGGGGATCCCTTTTGTTCATAAATGAAGCCAAATGAAGCCATTAATCAATGATTCACGTGCAGTTTTCTGAAGGAGTACCGGGATCTATTGAAATTTTAAACAAGAAATGGAAAGAGAAATACCATATGCTGCAAAGACAATACAGGCAGGTCTGAAGGTATGAAGAGAGAAAGGATTTGGCTGTAAGCAGCGCTAGCCGATTTTCTGCTGTCAATCACAACGGAGCCATTTGCATTCCTAAAGAAATTCCATCCATTTCCCCGAGGAGACAGCCCCGCTCTTATCAGCTGTGATCTGACAGTTCACAAAATACTCCGAGAAAAAAAAGAGAGAGACAGACAGAGGGGGAGAAAATAGTACGAGCACAGAGGATGGGCCCGGACATAAAGCGCTTTTGTTCCTTGAGAAACGATAAGCTGCATTAATGTGAAAATATGATGGGGGACATTCATTAAACGAGAGACGAAGACAGAACTGAAAGAGACGGGAAGAGAAATTTAGAAATATGCAGACAACAAAAAAAGGATGTTAAAAAAAGAAGAATCGCACATTTTAATTACATCGGACTTGAGTATGGGAAAATATGGCGGGCAAAATCCAGTCGCCCACGTCATGAACTCGTATGACGTGAAAGCTGAATAAAAAATATAGCGAATTACGTTTTACAAGTATTATAATACTGGTAAAATTATAGTAATTAGAATGTAGCTAGCAGAAATGTCGCTAGTGCAAACAGCGGTGGTTTGCATGATTAAAGCTGTGCGGTAGTGACCGTGAAAGCTAACACAGTGAGAGATCCTGAAAATAAAATAACAATAAGACCAGATGTTAGAGTACTGTTTTCTTAAATGTAAGAGAAAACTTACTCCGTGGCTGCTGAATCATGCTAAGGTAATCATGCATTACAGCAAGCAAACCCATAAGACATTTTATCATGGTAAGTCTCAAGGTACCTTTACAGTATATATTTTTGTACATAGTGCCATGGTATTTTTGACAGTATCATGGTACATATTTGCTGATATACAGTAGTACATGTACAATAGTATGGTACTAAGGAACACTAACTACGATACTGTCAAAATATGTTATACATGTTTAGGTACCATAATATTAATATTTAAATAGTACAGTATTTAAATCGTATAAATGTAACTAAATATAATAGTGTATATTGAAACTCTTATTATTATTACATGCAGTAATATGGTAGAGTGCTCACCACTAAACCACGACGCCGCCATGCAGAAACATACCATATAGTAATACGTATGTACCTATACAGTACCGTATGTACTATGTCTATAATATATACCATATATACAGTACTAGTACACTAAAAAAGTTCTTATGGGATGTGTTTATCATGATTCATAGAAATATATTCTTGCTTTTATAAGGCAAAATTTTCCGGTAGCTCAGTTACAGTATGGTGTAACATTTACTTTTGTAAATAGTTAGCATTAATGGCTAAGTACATGATGACAGTGTGATGTAAGTCATACGGTGTCTTTTTTCAGTAATTTTCCCACATATCTGAGGTAAATGTTGACATGTGCTATAATTCTATCTAGTTTTCTTGGATGTTAAACCTTTACTTTGTCTATATCAATGACTTGGCTAGTACTGTACTGTATGTACTGGGTAAAGCTGCATCGTGTGTTATGCTACATTCATATTAGATTCAGAGAAATAATATATTGTTTAAAATGTCATGTCATGCTTTAAGAGGTCACTGCTTTAGTCAAAAAAAAAAAAAAACTGGACTTTTTCTAAATTCTGCGAGCGGCCATAAATATGAATAATGGAGTCTCCAGACAGCTGGCAGTTTAGCAGGACTCGACGCTTGACGTTTTATCAGCGAGTGTTACACAATTGGGCTAATTAATTAGCAAGCTGGCGTTGCAAGGCTCAGCTGTGATTAATAAATAAATGTACTGTTGGTCTCATGGAGAATAAATAACTGCTTGAAACAGGGAAAATCATCTGTTAATAAAGAAAAGCACAAAAAAAAGCAAGCTTGGACCGAGACATGAAGACTATACATAGAATAAATAACAGTGTTTTTTATAAGTCGTGATTTTATACTAAGAAATATTGCGTAAATTCACCTGTTTGAAAGATTGCAGTGTGTATCCTACCTCCTCAGAACTTCAGTATAATAATCAGTGACGTTTCCATGGCAAAGTAAATTATATTGTACGCATGTATACAAGTGCGTACCTCATTCTGTACATATTTCCATATATATCAGTGTGCGAGTGACTTCTGCTTCATCGCTTCCAGCTAATTTAAAAGCTACGCCGATGAGCATAACGTCATATGGAGAGCCAGGTTCAGAACGTATATCCCATATCCCCTTGTAAAAATTTACCATCAGGACCTAAACTATCAGCTCCTAAAGTGAGTCGATCGGTGCTATATTTATTTATAGTCAATTTTATTTTGTTTATTTGAGTAAAGGATTTGGGAAATTTTATGATCACTGGTTTCTCTAAAGTATAATGTAAACAATTTTGCGAATCTAATATGATATGACATGACTGTAGCTAGTGCCAGCTACAGTCATGCTACTCCCAACAAAGTCTGTCGCAAATAAATCTTAAAAAAACAAAAATGGCAGAAATATTTCCAAAAATCTCTAAACCATCATCTAAAATACCAACATTGTTCTTCAACCAGAAACTTGATTTAATTTTAAGATGTTAATTACAAAACTCCGACAAGTAAAGCTAAATTACTATGCTAAAAAATAGATAAGTAAAAGAAAAAGTAGATTAGACTGACCAGATGAAAATGGCAGAAAAACTTTTTGAATTTTTTTGTTGTGAATAGTAAAGAAACTAGTTCTAATAGTTAGAAGCTAATTATAAAAATGAGATAATAGGAATATCGCCACCATCAGTAGGGGGAGTAAGAGTGCAACACACTCATACCCCGGAGAGATTTATGGCCTGCCTGTCTGGTGATGAATGACTCCCTTTGATTGGAGAATTTTGGTGTTTTTTTCGTGGCTAGCCAGGCATAAATCACCAGAGAGTGCGGCTAGGGAGTGCCAGGGACAGCTTAGGAGCTATACACACACACACACACACACACACACTCACAAACACAGGCACACACTTTCTCACCCACTGTTTTAAACATTCCATCATGTCCTCTATCTAACCCTCCCAAATCCTGTCTGATGTAGTACCACTAAGCATGCAGCTCACGTGGTGCTAAAAAGCGGTTGCTAATCAAACTGTCCATCAACGACTGCACATGTTAAGCTGGTAATAATGACCAAATCACAGGCTCCTGACTTCAATGATGGGATTAGAGCATGTAAACCCGACCAGTGGGAGAAACTGTAGAAGACGGTGGGAGAGAGAAAGAAAGGAAGAATGAAAGATAAGAAGATGTTGGGGGGAAAATGGTGGAACTGTGAGGAATTTTTATCAGGTTGGTTGTTTAGCTAGATGTACAGTACTGTGTAAAAAAGTCTTGAGACCCAGCCCCACTTCATTTCTTCATATTTTGCTTCCAAAAAGTTAGACTTTCTTTTAATGTAGTGTTAATTGATAGTTCTCCAGGCTTAGTTCTCCAGCTTTTGGAAAGTTTCTCGTTTTCAGTCCAGTCCCTGTACCTGACCACTTTTCAGAGAAGAAGAAAGAACCTGACTCAAATTTTTTATTTGTTAAGACACACAGTGACCTATGAACCACTCCTGCATCTAACTTAAGGCATAAACTAGTGAGAAACAGGTGCAGATGATGACAAATGATCAGGCTGGTTATTAGTATACTGGTGATGCTGAATGCTGAGTGGTTGGAACAGACAAGAGGGGAAATGATGCTGCTGCTTGGATTGTTACATAAACAACCAATTTTAAAACGATATCTTAAGGCACTGTCTTGCCTGTTGTAGTAAAACATTTCTTTCATTTTAAACCACATTGTTTAATTTTATTCTATTTAATATGGAAAAGTGAGTGGTGGCTCAAGCTGTTTGCATGGTACTATACAAGAGTTTTTTTTTTTTGGATAGTTTAAAAGAATCTTTCTTAGAAAGAGGATTTATCTGTTGGAGGGTTTAATGGTTTTTCCAGAAACACAAACCAAAGAATGCTTTAAGATCTCTCTCTTTCTTCATTTTGGTAATAACGCGCTTGAAATGCCTTAATGCTTCTTAATGATCACAAGAATAAAGCAATTATTAATCTCGAACAAACAAACAAACAAGCACACTATGTAAGTAAATAAATAATTTTTATTTTTAGTGTACAAGATACAAGAATGTTGTTGAGATTTATTATTCTTTTTTCTCTGTAGATTTGACCATTTAAACTTAACTGATTAACATGTTTACAAGTTATTAAGTCTTATTTTATCTTATCCTATTTTATCATATTTCTATAATCTGTGAACCTTAGTTAATTGTAAATTCATGTTGAGTCCAAAAATCCTTTACTCAATGTACACTATAAATGAAAAATATGATTGTTCATCTACTCCAGCTATTTTAAAAGATATAACAGATAAATCAGGGTTTAACAAGTGTGTTTTTTATTAAAGCATCCTGCATGATGGCACCCGAAGGGGGCTGCATGAGGAGACGAACAAGGTTTTTACAAAATAGTAATAAATTTAAACAATAAATTAAACAATCCACCCTCTGGTCCTCTGGCTCGAAAGCAAACTCCAAATCTCTCTCTCTCTCTGACTCTCAGAGCGATGTGTTTTATAGCCCCAGCAGCCTCTCTGTCTCTCTGCAATGCTGCTAGATGAAAAATCAGGAGTGGATCCCTGCACGAGGACTATAAACCCTGTTTCTCCGAGCAGCTCATCATCCTCAGCCAAGCGCTGTACAGTGCAATAAATGTCACGCTATAAACAGTGAAGTATACAACCTTTCTATAAATGTTGTGACACTGGAAGCTGGATTGCCAGGAGCTATGCACTGGGAACAGCAAGGCTGTGGTCTGAACAGCTTGTGTATGGCTCTTGATTGACCATTGGCCCACAATGACAATAAATCCATTCTGCTCACTTCCAGCAAACCAGCAACAGATGTGGGTTAGTGATGTGAGAGAGCCTCTGCCTCGGCGCCAATCACACTTTTAACCAATTTATACTGTAGGACTATAGCGCAGTAAAATATATGTTAAAATTTAGGATTTCATAATTTAAAAAGGGTAATGAACACATGTACGTTTTTAGGAGGGTTTTTTTAAAGGTATACCACAGGGCTCAGTATTGGGCCAAATGTTATTACTATTTTATTTTGGTGTTATAATGATTTCAAAAGGAAAATTTGATCATTTTGAGAGCTATAGCAATTCATCAGGGGGTGTGATAGCTGTTGGTGTAGAAAGCACTAAAAAGATAGAAGTAGTTATATTCACTGGCACATGACGAAAAAAAAGTATGTGGGAAGCTGGTGTTTAAAGAAAAGTCAAGGTTGTGTAGGTTTCCTGATGTTAAGTGATAACACAATGCTATAGTAGATCTTTGTGTATATATAAAGTATTTTGGCTATATATAAGCTACTTTTACATAATTAATATAATGAGCACTGAAGGCACTAGGAACATGCTGCTGATTATGCAGTACTAAATGTAGTCTTATTTTCACACCGATAAATATTTATCTGTAACGAGCTTGTTCGGACATAATGAGCTTAAAAAAAAAAAAAAAAAAAAAAAGAACCTGACTTGTTCACTGCACTGCAGTCATTTTATTCTCATCTTCGGCTCTGGAGTGTGAGCAGAGCTACAGTATATAAATTAATTTATATTTATTAATTATTTTTCTATGTCAGAAATTGTTTTAGAGGATATTAAACAATATTTAGTAAACGGTTAAGAAAGATGTAATTATGCCTGACTCGAGTTTATTGCTG
>JAOTRS010000030.1:3069428-3088449 GCA_028565755.1 Dinotopterus cunningtoni
CGTCTCCAGTGTGCATTAAGTTTTTCTTTTTAATCTTTCTTCAGCTTGTCGAGTAACTCAAAGCAACTTCTAAAGTCTATCCGATGATGAAAAAGTTAAAGCATCTGCCTCGACTCTCTGACCTGGAGTCTCCTTTCATAAATATTAAAGAAACTCCTCTTCTATCTTTCTCCTTGGTGAAAACAGGACCATTACAACTTTTCTACGTTCCTGAAATGTAAAATAGAAACTCTGCTTACTTTTGTACTAAAAAACATATCACATTAATGTAACCTGTAACGGACCTTGAAGCTGGAAGGACATTTTAAAGGTCCCATGTTTTGTCTCCACTCCTCCTCCGAGTGTAAACCAGATACCGCTGAGCCACGCCCCTCCACAGAACAGCAAAGCTGAGCGACAAGCTAGGGGAAAGGATCTTCTTTTATGAGGTCATAACAGGGGAAGAATATAATTGGCTTGTTTAAGGCTGGGCAATAGAAAAGTGTGGGGGGGGGGGCAGGGAATGCTTTTTTTTGTTGTACTGTACAGTACAGGCACACTGGAGACCAATCTGAATGGAAAAAAGTGAATTTTACATAACAGCTGTCCTTTAAATCAGAGTGAATAAAAGGGTATTGTTTTGGATGTTGCTACTGTAAGTGACCTTCTAGCATCAATAAGCTAATAGATCCACACATTGCATTGTAATGAATATTGTTATGAGGAAAAGTACAGTATATGATGCTGTAATATTTATATTGTCCTAAATTAAAAAATAAAAATACTCTAGATAACTACAGAAGCAGTTCTACTGGCATATACTCATGAAATGTTAAACATTTTACACATTTGGATTTTTTTCCCACCTACTTTTCAGAATAAATTCATGTTTATGAATAAATTGTTTGTGTTGGTCAAATTCAGCACTACGGTTATGACAGAAGATACAGTATTTATAAACCATGTGATGCCCATCGTGTATCATAGAAATATCTTCAATCATAATGAGACGATATTTTTGCCCAGCCTGGGAACAGCGTGTCACATAAATCTCCGAGTGCAACACAGTGTAGGTTCTGCTGCATTTGCGTTCCTGTCGAGCCCCGACACGTCCTTCATCAAATAAACTCTTTATCGCAAACACTGACTCTCAATTAAAAGTCTCTTTAAAGTCTGCGCCCTGTACTTCTGACACTTTGAGAGCTTGCTCTTTAAACACTTTTGTGTGTTTTTATTTTTTGAAAACCATGCTCCATAAAGTCAGATCACGACTCTCTGTATCTCTGAACTCTTATCAGGAGCGGCTAAATTACTTTCCTTCTTCTCTCTCTTTTTTTATTTTCATCCGTTCTACCTCTCCTTCATGATTTGTCCTGCGTCCTCATTCGCCGTCTCGCAGCGTTGTGATGTTTGCAAATAGGCTCGAGGCCAGAGGCTTTCAGTCTCTCTGAGAAAGGAGAGTTGTGCAGTATCGCCGGCTTTACTGACTCGATAACGTAAATGCTTTTCAAAAGGCATCGAGAGCAGCGGAGCGAGCAACTCTCACGGCCGACAAAGAGAGCGGAGAAACGTATTTCAGGCCTGAAGGATGGAGAGATGCTGCGCAGCTCCGGAAAAAAAATAATACATAAAACACAAAAGATAATACACTGATTTTGTTCTTATTGGACAGAGTTTAGAGGTGAGTTACTGTACAGCTACTGTTAACTTCTTTTTCTCTTTCTTTCTCACAGTACTTTCCTTCTTTCATTCTTTCTTACTTTTTCACCTCCACAATTTCTTATTCATCACCACCACAACATATTTTTAAAGCCTTTCGTTGTTTCTGCATCTCACCGAGCTGTAGAACATCACTGCTGTTGCTGTATCTTATGTGGCTTGACATCATGTTTAACCTCCATGCTTTCCAGGGCTAACCTCTCACAGCATGCTGCTTCTACAGAGCTTCTAATAGGAATAAATAACACTGTGCGTGTGTGTGTGTGTGTGTGTGTAGGCACGATGACTCATATCTCATTACATGCTCGCTGTTTGAACACTGCAAATGCTTATTAATGTGCTGTTACATGTTGAGAAAAGCAAAGAAGGCCACAGCACCAGTCTCAAGAACCCACCAGTAAAAGATGACAAGTCGAGCTGTTCCTGATAATGACAAACAACGTGACGTCCCCAAAGTGTTACAGCGCTTATGGCACGATATCCCCAGTGTATTACCTCACTTATGGCATGACATCCCCCAGAGTGTTAATGCACTTATAGCATGACGCCCACAGAGCATTACCATACTTACAGTACAGCATGACATCCCCTAGAGCGTTACTGTACTTACAGCACAATGTCCTCAGAGCTTTACCACATTTATAGTATGACGTACCCAGAGCATTATCACACTTACAGCATGACATTCCCGAGAGCGTTACCGAACTTATTGTACAATGTCCCCAGAGTGTTACTGCACTTACAGTATAGCATGACACCCACAGAGCATTACACTTATAGCATGACACCCACAGAGCATTACACTTATAGCATGACATCCCACAAGCATTACCGGACTTACAGCACAATATCCCTAGAGAGTTACAACATTTAGAGCATGACGTCCCCAGAGCATTACCACATTTATAGCATGACATCCACCGAGCATTACCACGCTTACAGCATGATGTTCACTAGAGTGTTACAGCACTTAAATCACATTGTCTCAGAGCATTCCTGCACTTACAGAATGACATCCCCTATAGCATTACCTTACTTATAGCATAATGTCCCTAGAGCATTATCACACTTACAGCATGACGTTCGCCAGAGCGTTACGGCACTTATAGCACATTGTCCCCAGAGTATTACCAAACTTATAAAACAATGTCTCCAGAGCGTTATGGCATTCATAGCACAATGTCCCCAGAGCATTACCACATTTACAGCATGACGTTCCCTAGAACGTTACAGCACTTATAGCACAATGTCCCCAGAGCATTACCAAACTTATAACACAATGTCCCCAGAGTGTTATAGCACTTATAGCACAATGTCCCCAGAGCGTTATAGCACTTATAGCACAATGTCCCCAGAGCGTTATAGCACTTATAGCACAATGTCCCCAGAGCGTTACAACACTTACAGTATGACATTCCCAGAGCGTTAGAGCACGTAGCGCACAAAATTTTTTTTCTCTCTTCTTGCCTTACCTCCTTTTTTTCCTCAACATTGAGCTCCTCTTACAGAAAACAAATCAACAAACTCAAAACACGGCGCAGCAGCACACACCTCCCTAAGCCACAGTGCTCCTCATAAACCGTCTTTCAGTCGCTCTCTCTCTCTCTCATTTCAGAATATAAAAAACACACACAGGAGTGTGTGTACATCGCGGTCGAGGTCAGCGAGGTCAGATCAGGCCGCGTCACATCATTCTCACTTTCTCATTGCAAATTCATGACCTGGTCTCAAGGTATTGCTTAAGACTGTAAACAAAGCTGTGTAATAAAAAAGAAAAAGAAATAAAACATGAGGCTTTTATTTGACAGCGGAGGTGAGACGAGAAAGAAAATGAATACAATACAAGAAAATAGCAGGATAAATGCTTTATGACAGGAAAGAGAGAGAGAGAGAGAGGTAAAGAGCCAGCACTATTGATTTTAACTGCGCTAATAACAGATTCTTGCTAACTCTTGCTAACATTTTGTTCAGCGACGTGGCACATGAACGCTCTCCGTGTAAAGGATTGCCGATTCTCAGCTCCGCACAGGTGGCACAGCGACGTGATCGATACGCTCCACTCGGCCATGTTTACGACTCCGCTAACACGTCTCAGAGCCTTTGATCCCCACAACTATTTTTCCCCCCTACAGTTCTCTTTTCAACAATTAAGTGCAGAAAGGACAGCACGGTTACGAGCTAGACGACAAGGTAACGTATTAGCATAGGTTATTTTAGGCCACGCTTCATCTCTGTCCTCATGTTTCAAAAGCGGGACGTGAGAGCCGAGAGACGTAGCCTCCGATGCAGAGCTTTCCACATCACACGTCTGCTTTCCTTCGATTGCATCATGCTTCACCTTTGGTCCTGGATATCGCGTTTTAAATTCATTCGTCACAGAGCTCGGAACCGAGAACAAAGCCGAAGCCCTGATGACATGCGGCTCGCTCGGCGCGACGCGCTCGCTAAACGGGACGACGACGTTCTCAGCTGCGGATGAGTTCATGTCGAGATGCTGTTTGAACTCGAGCTTCTTTATGATTTGGCTTTGCGCTACACAAACAGACCCCCGCTGAAGAGTCGGGACGCCGCAGGGTTCGGACGCAGCCGTCGCGTTTATGGCCGATTCCAAAAGAAATGTTTTATTCATTTATTCGCCTTATTTAAACCGTCCACTGGCTCTTCAATCACGTTTCACTGTCCAAACACTCGTTTGATGAAAGATACTGAATTTCAACCTGTCTATCTATCCATCCATCTATCATTCCATCAATCCTATCTTTATTTCCTCCTTCAAGCACATACATCTTGTTTTTGCCTTCTCCCGACCTTCCCTTTCTTTCCCTGTTTAGCATCCTTTCTTCATTCCAATCTTACGTTTTTTTCCTTTTTTTCTTTTTTCTTACTTTAAATATATTCTTGTTTCCTCTTCCTTAAATCATTCTTCACTCCTCCAAATGAATTCTTTCTTTGGGAAAACAAAACTGAAGGGGCGTAACTTCCTTCAGGTCTTCCTTTCTTCATCTTTCCTTTTTCTTTCTGAAATATATATATATATATATATATATATTCTTTATATATCTTCCTTAATTTTTTTTTTTTACTTTTTTTACTACATTTTTTTCTTTCTCCAAATGTAGTTTTTTTGCTCTTCCTTTTTCACCCACATTACTTTTCCTTCCTTCCTTTCTTTAAGTAAACTATTGTTTTTCTTTACTTTCTTACATTATTTCTTTTTTCTTTCAAATATATTTTTTCCTTCTACTTCGAATTCTATTTTTTATTTTAACAGTATAGCCTTCTACTTTATTATTTCTTCCTTCCTTCCCTCCTTCCTTCTTTTTTTGATTTCCATATTAACTTCATTTCATCCATTTCACTGTTCAACACGTTACCCCTACCTTCACTTCACGCCGAGTGAGACAGATCTAGATTTTTCCGCGAGCGTACTTCCTCAGCGCTCTGTTTCGTGGACTAAAGACAGCACGTCGTACACAAACACTGTGTTAAGCTCCACTTAATAAGATTTGGATGTCTGTTGTTGGGAGAAAGCCGGGTCCGGGGACGTCCTCGCCGTCCTGCTGTGTGACTGGAACAGGATTAATTAGGAAAGAAGAGCTTCTGACAGAAAAACTCGAATCCACAAAAAAAAGATGTAATAAGATTTTAATGGTTAATTACCACTCGGTCTGTAGAAAACAATACACAGCGCTTAATGTTTCTACCCACCGAGGTGTCCAAACCCAGGATTACACGGCGGTGGAGGCTTTTGACTCGACAATCGCTTCAAATGAGTAAAGAATGCCGAATCGTAAGAGCTCAATTATCACTACGAATAACTGCATGAAAACAAGGTGCACCTGAAGCCAATAAACAGAACAAATAAAAAAAACACAGCAACAGGACGCAGGAAACCAATGGGTTCAACACTAAGTGGGTTGAGATCCCCACCCATGAGGGTGGTGTCTGAGGACATGTAACCACCCCCGCCCCCCCCAACTTATCTGTCGGGATTTATTTTTACTGTTTTTAAACTGTTTTTTTTTACAGGTTAAATTGTTTTTCATTTTTACTTTATATTTTGTATTAATTATTTTTATGTATTTATTTTTTTGGACTGTGGAATGAATAAGTTGAGTTTCTATCATTTCTTATGGGAAAATTTGCTTTGGTTTACGAGTGTCTTGGAATACGAACCCACTTCCGGAACAAATTATGCTCGTGATCCAAGGTTCCACAGTACTGTATATATAGACATGACTCAAACATAATTTCCACTACTACCGCTGAGATCATTTTCTTGTTCTTTCTGATCACGTCAGCTCTGTGCGCTTGGCTTTCGTCAAGAGGTTTGTGGGCGACCACGAATGCAAATCAGCTGTGCCGTGTACAGTACGCACCTGGTAATTTACGGGTGACTGGCATGGCAACATTATGTGCGAGTATGAAGAAAATCAGTGGTTTGTAATACTTTTCAGAAGAGCAAAGCTCAGTCTGGCTTACGCAAACATTTACACACTACTTCACTAAAAGTTGTTTCTTTTCTATTTTATTTCAACTGATGGTTTTACCAGGCAAAGCAGTTAAACCAAAATTCTTTCCGTTAATTCAAATAATTTAAGCATGCAATGAATCCTGTGAATTGAAATTATGTCAATTGAAAATATACAGAATATTTTAGAACAAAAATGTGTTAATTAAACTCTAACAAGTTTCAGCCTGACAGATGACAACCAGCTCAACCTCCAACCCAAACCTCCTCCACTAAAACCTACTGGAATGCTATTATCTCTCTCTCATCCTCTTGTGTTATGACTCAGACTGGAACGAAAGCTGAGAGCACTTATTGACCCAAACTGCCACGTCCTGCTGATTGCCTCGAACATTCCTTGAATCGTTAAAAAGGTCAATTGAAGAAAAAAAAAGTGGAGAAAATTTTGAAGGGACGGCATCACCGAGGCGGAGCCGGAACACATCGAGCAGCAGGAGCAGGACATGGTGTACGGATCATCTTTTTATATTTGTGACATGAAGTTGCTCACGCTGACCTTTCAAAAGCATCGCTGGTTCTTCACAAAGAGGTGGCAATCTTACCGTAGCGCCGAACAAGGACATTGCCTACTTCACACCAGTGCAAAATGTTACTCTCTCTCCCTCTCGCTTTTATTTTTAGAAATTTTTTTTTAGAAAGTGTTGTTCTACTCGGTTTTCCTCTTATAGAGGGGGAAAGAGACCAAAATGCATGTTCTTGGAAGCTGTTCTCCAGAACCAGGACTGTGAAGCACTGGTTAAAACCATTCCATTTCCTTTTTATTCTTTTTTATTATTATTATTTTTTTTCAAATAAATTTTATGCAGGTGCAAAAAAAAGCTGTAAAGTAAATACACTTTCAAAAACAAAAGTGTTAAAATGTTATTTTTATTGTTTAACAAAATGGAACGGAAATGAACAGAACAGAAATTCAAATCAAATCAGTTTCTGGTTTTGCCTGACTTGCCATCAATTCCTCTACATACACTTGCGCACATTTTTTGAAGGAATTCGGCAGGTACTGTAGGTCGTTCTAAACGTCTTGGAGATCCTCTGTGGATGTTGGCTCCGTCAAATCTCTCTGTTTCTTCATGTCATCCCAGACAGATCCCAGTCATCCTCGAAGATATTGAAATCAGGGCTCTGAACCATCACCTCCAGGACTCCTTGTTCTTCTTTACGCTGAAGATATTTCAGTGATATATTTGGGGTCGTTCTCATGCTGCAGATTAAATTTGGGGCCAATCAGACGCCTCTCTCATGGCATTGCATAATGGAGTAGAATCTGCCTCTATTTCTTGGCACTGAGGTCACCAATAATCCTGATCAAATCTCCAACTCCCTTTGCAGCCCTAACCTTGCAAGGAACCTCCACCATGCTTCACTGTTGCCTGCAGATTATTGTACCACTCTCCAACCCTTCCTACAACCTACCAAATATTTTAAGTCCAAAGCACCAGCTGCCATTTTTCTGCACCCCAGTTCATATGTTTTCATGCATAGATTCCACATCAGAGGTATGGATTTTGGGCTGCAGTTCTTCCATGAAGACCTCTTCTGGCCAGAAGCCTCAAGACAGTCGATGGGTGTACCTGGTTCCCATTGGTTTCCGCCAGTTCTTTGCTGATGACGCTGGTGGACCTCTACTGATGCTGAAGGGAAGTAAGCGTGATGTGTCTTTCATCAAGTTTCCTTGACCGACCACCATCATTAGCACCTGCTTGGTATGGATGGTTAATCATACACCTGACTCTGATCCTACAAAATACTTGACTTTGTGCAAGTTTGCAAGTGTAAGAATTGGTGCTGGTTTGAAGCCAAAGGGTATTCACACCAAATACTGATTTGATTTCGATTTTTCTTCTGTTTGTGCACTTTGCATTTTGTAAATTGATTAAAAAAATAACTGAACTATTTATTTTTGAAAGCTTTCTTACAGCATTAAAACTTAAACTTTTGCACAGTATTACAAACACACACACACTTTACTGTATATTTGACCCCAATTTGAGACTGAAGCTAAATTAGACACGTCTATACGCTTCTATAAACAAGCACCTTCTCAAGAGTCATGCGAGGTCATTAGCTGGTTGCAAATTGCTAAAAAAAAATAATAAAACAGCATAAATGAAGACAAAAGCAGCACTGGAAGGTTATGTGAAGTGTTATGCTAATGAGAAGATGCTAATAAAAACACGCTAGTTTTGGCTTTTGCTCCTGGCATCAATATCGCTGATGCGAAACAACCTGCAGTGAATATTTTAATAGAGGTTTCTGCTTTTAAAAGCCTGCAGTGAAGAAACTATATCCTCTGGAGAAATGTTAACAAGTCCAGATTTACAGCCTGCAGGATTCCCTTCTCCAGAGAGCAGCTGATCTGAGATCTGCCCGAGCCTGAGCATGCAGAAAGCACTGTGACATTATTTACAAGTAGCCGGAGATTACCGTGCGTCTCCTGAAGGTGTCTCTGGCACCCTTACCTTAGCCTTGGCTTTGCTGTACCACCGCTGCTAGTTGTATCATAGCCAGAGGCTCAGAGGGATCCTGTTTACATGTATGTAAAGACTTTTGAATAGTCTTGGAGCGTGTGTAGCTGATATGGACTTACCTAGAACGGAGAGCTCACAGGAAGACGTGATGTTCTCGTTTTTGTTAAACGCTATGCAGCTGTATGTGCCCGAGTCGTCGTCCGTGACGCTGCTGATTAGCAGGTTGCTCCCGCCGAGCAGCGTGTACTTCCTCGATCTGAGAGGAAGGCAAAAATTGGGAGCTTGTTTAGTAACAATTAGTGGGAAAAAAAAGGCCCAAATAAAGATTAAGCAGTCGTGATACTTGATCACTTATACTGAACATAAGGGGAACACGGGGTACGAGGTGGGGGAACACCCTGGACGGGGTACCAATCCATCACACATCGTTCACGCACTACGGGCAATTTGGAAACGCCAGTTATCTTAATCTACCTGTCTCTGGACTGTAGGAAACCCAATAAGCACAGGGAGAACATGCAAACTCCACGCACACACATACAGACCTGAGAAGAAGAGCACTCTGACCCACGACCCCGGAGTGATGAGGCCAGAGTACTAGCCCATATGCCACCAAACCGACATCTGATTGCTTTATAGTGATTTACGATTGCTGCCATAAGATACTCAGCCATGGTGGTGGTGGCACAGTTTTGCCTCAGGATGCTCTATAAGCTCTGTTCCATTATTATTGCATGTTATTGACACCATATGAGATGCTAATAAATCGAGCTGGGACTAATTAAGATATTAAGCGTTTTTATTAACCCTGTCCCCCAGCTCGGCTTCTAAACGTGATAAACGTGATCTGCAAGTGTTTATAATTTTCATAACAATTCATAAACCTCTGGCGATGGATGCAAACGTCTGCACGAGGTGTATCCATATTCATGATACATTCCTGATTACACAAAGTAAGACTCCTGGTGTTGTCTCCTTTCATACAATATGCTCCTTTACGTTATGAATGCTCGCTCTTACAGTAATTCTTTATCTCAATCATCTCTCTCTCTCTCTTTTTCTCTCTCTCACACACACACAATTTTCCTTCACACTTTACCTGATCTGGATCATCTCTGTGCCTCTCATCCAGTAGAAAGAGGCGGTTGGGTAGCCGGAGGCGGAACATTCCAGCACTGCGTCTCTGCCCTGTAGAGCCATGACCTTCATGGGTCTCTGGAGGAAGACCAGATTTCGCACTACTCCAGGCTCTGTGCAGAACAAACACAAGACATGGAACTGAAACACTGCAGCCAGCGTTGAATTCTCTGCAGCGGTATTAATTAGGGTTAGTGCTTTTTGGGAAACACCTCCATGACACGTACAAAAAGGATTAAGACCAAGTTGGCACTGAGAAGGTTTTGTGCTGCTTGTTGTTGATTTCAGCGAGCGCATCGTGATTCTGCGTTTGACGCGATAAAACCCTGCCATTCCTCAATTATCCTACAGGTGGCGTTCTCTAAATTGATCACACGTTGGTAGACAGCACAGCATCAAAGCAAATTATCTGTTTCGAATCTGGATAGTTATAAAATCATAAAAGTTACAAATGGAATGGAATCCGTATCGTGATGACATCGCACCGGGTGACTGAATTCTCAAATCTGATTGGTCAACAAGAAGCCCAGTTGGTTCACATGGTGAAGTGTTCTGTCTCTGTAGGAGTCTCCAGTGTCAGCGCGGATGGAGATTATGTGTTGTGCTTCATTATAACATGACAAGCTGAGCGTTATTTTTATTTATTTATTTATTTTTCATCCCAAGAGAGCGTGAGAGGAAGAGAAGGAAATAAATAAAAGACATAATGGAGGTATGTAACATTGAACATGACGGCACACACAACATCCTCACTCGAGGTCTCTGTAAATATGTACTTGCCGCTATATTACTGCGGTACAACACGATCTCGTCTGCCTTCAGGGCTGAAATGTATCCTTCTCTCATTCCCCTGCACTAATCACACCTCCGATTCTCTCTCTCTCTCTCTCTCCATCCCTCACTCCACTGCCTGTGCACCGTGAGCGAGGGATTTTATTCCAACACCTGTGATTTATATTTGAACTCTGATTGTATTTCTCAGCTTTGTGTTGATGCATGTAAAGTCATGACTGCTGATCAATCAGAGAATTATCCAGCCACCCACACACACACACACACACACACACACACACACACACACACACACACACACACACACAATCCTCTAACGTCCCCTCCTTCTCTCTCTTTATATATATAAAAGTTAATACGAAGGCAGATATTAATGGAATTGAGTCTTACAAAAGTAAGTACACCCCTCTAATTTCAGCAAACATTTAAATATATCCTCTGTCCTCAACAAAAGTGAGTACAGCCTAAGTGATCCCAACTGTACTGTACATCTTTAACCATGCAAAAACCAAATGTCCTATACATCATGTTCATGTGTTTGTCTTGGCCGAGGATGTCTCCAGACCTAAGAACCCGTCTCCAGAACCCTGTGGGGCGTCCTCAAGCGGAAGCGCCGTGTGTCTGAGCCGTGTGTGAGGATTAAGGCTGCGCTAGATAACGTGATGGTGCTCACATTAAAATATTGACACTTTGGACACAGTTTTGACATGTCCACTTAGGGTGTACTCATTTTCCTTGCCAGTTATTTAGTCTGACAATAAAGTCTGCATGTTGAGTTATTGTTAGAGCTATACAAGCTGCACATGATTCAATTTTCATTTCTACAGTATTGTCCCTTGACTTCATAAAAATTTAGAGGCAAAAATCTTAAATTCTTTAAACTCATGTTTTACAATCAAAAGGGTACTAAGTTGCACGTTTTCCTTGTTGCCGTGGCGATACCCTGAAGGCTCATCCATTGTAATGTAGGTCCAAAATGTATCAGGTCTGACTTTTTATATTCTGTTAAAGCAAATTCAGATGATGGTGTGTGTGTGCGTGTGTGTGTGTGTGTGTGTGCGTGTGTATATGCATGTTATTGAGCGAGAATTAAATGGCGATTCAGAATGTCTGCAAAAACCAAACCCCTTAGACCCAGCGGCAATGATGCATTGCTGTTCAGGGCTTTGCGCATACATAATGTGCGTGTGTGAGTGTGTGTAAGTGTGGCAGTGAGATGAGCAGCTTAATGTATTCTCGGACATGGCATGGAGAATCGAGGGAATCCACACCAGCTGTGTTACACAGTGCCAGGGGAATACACACTCCTACACACTCCAAACAAGCAGGAAAAAGTGAACTCCACACTGAGATGAGGTTCATTAATCAGTTTTTAAACCCAGGCTTCTGGACTCAAACCGCTAAATCCCTGCCACAATTTTTCTGATTAGGGAACGGCAATAAAAAATAGACAATGATCTGGATCGAATGGGAAAAATATTAAATATCCAACATCATGCGTCGAAGAACTGACAGAGAGCACCAGGGGAGAGACTCTTATCATTCACGGCGATGAAGGCTGACTCTCACAGAAAATCCTATCGCACTCCACTTCTGGGTTCTATTGCACCACACTGATTGTAAACAACCACACAAAGTGAAATATCTGCACGTACCCGGTAACACCCTCAGGTCAGCGTCCGTGCCGGTGCGAGCGCTCCCAGGGTTCTCCGCCAGGCAGCGGTAGGTGGCGGCGTCAGGCGGTTGCACCTTGCTGACCTGCAGCGAGCCGGAAGGCAGCACTACCACCCTGCTGTCGGGGTCAAAGGTCAAGGGAAGCTCGTCACGGTTCTTTTGCCAGCGCACTACAGGCATGGGCTCACCTGTGACCTCGCAGCGCAGCAGTGCCGTGTCGCCCATGTAGGACGAGACCGACTCGGTGGGGACCACCACACGCAGAGGACCTGAAAGAGAGAGAACACGGAAGCGCGGAGGAGTTAGAGATAAGTCAGAAGGATTCATTGGGCGTTTCTAGACAATTTTAATAATAGTAATAATAATAATTGTTATTATTATTGGAATAATTATAATAATGCAAAGCTATGTAAATGTTCCAGCATTGGGAATTTTTATGATGATAGAATAATATCATAAAAAAAAAAAAAAAAACGTTGGGGATTTGGAGCCCTCTCTGGTAGACACATGCTATTGCAAGCAATTTGCGAAAGCACATTTCATTTCACACAAATGTATCATAAATGTATTTAATTCAGGCCTTCCGCGACCCTGTGTACAGGATAAAGCAGTATAGACGATGAACGGACGAGTGATTCGTAACTAATTGAAAGTGAAATCACTGAGTCATAATTATAGCACGATGTCCTTGTTTAAATGGAAGTCGAAATGTGTAGCATTTCATTAGGCACTTTTCCCTTTTATTTCAACATTGAATTCACATAAATCTTTCTGTTGAACTGTCTTTTCCCGCTTAAAGCTGCAAAGAAAGAGAGCAACATGTGTGTATGAGTTTGCAGAAGTCAGGCTTGAGACCCACGGTGTTGCAGCCCAACAACTCGCTGGGGAACTCCAATTATACTGCCTGGTTGTATCAGCGTGATTATTGTCAACATTATCCCCTTAACTGCTTCCGGTTATACACTGGGACACGCACAGAGCACGACGGAGCGCTCGCTTGAAATAAATAAATGTAAAAAAATAATAATATTTCCTAAAACAAGGCAGCACAATCTGTAGCCAGATCCAAGTGCTTATTAGTTCTCCAACCCAATCTATTTCAGCAAGTGAAGGAGACAAACGATGGAGCAGAGCACACGGCACTGGAGTATGAAATTGGAACGCTGCCCGGTCGTAGCCCACTGCGAAAATTCTTTAGACTCGTGCGGTTGTAGGCCGGCATTAATCTTCGCAGTTAATCTACGTTAACAAGTGAAGGGTGCAGATGTAGTGAAACTGGAAGTGTGAAGTTCGGCGATGCTGCCGAGGGCAGGCGCGGGGGGAAAAAATAGCAGCGCACGGAGAGTGCACTTGCTCCGAGAGGATGAGAGGGAGCGAGGGCGTCGGGGTGACGGCTGCTCGAACGCCTGTCATTTGTGAGAGACGATAGAAGGCAAAGGCAGAGATAAGGGCTTACTGAGGAAAGTGTGTGTGTGTGTGTGTGTGTGTGTGTGTGTGTGTGTGTGTGTGTGTGTGTGTGTCCATGTGTGAAGAGCACTATGAAGAGCCATATCAGCCATAATACATTCTAGGTCTTTCACACACATGTTCTCACCCTTTATCGCATACATGTTTTCCCCTTTCGCATGCTTGTTTAACGCACTCGCGTATGTGTATTCTCCTCTCATGTACGTGCACTCTACTTCCGTATCCATATATTTCCCTCTTGCATACAAGAATTCTCCTCTTGCATGCGTATATTTTTTTCACTCTACATGTATTTCCCTCTCACATACTGTACCAGGATTCTCCTCTCGTACAGTATATGTGCATTATTTCACATTTATGTAATCTCTTCTCATGCACGTGCAATCCATTTTTGCACATGAGTATTCTTTCACATTAATACGATCCCCTCTCGCATACATTTATTCTCTTCCTGCACACATGTATTTTTCTTTTGTATTTATGTATTCTCCACTCACATACATGTATTGTGTTCTATTCTTGTATACATACAGTATATTCCCACTTTCGTATTAAAATTCTACTCTTGCATACAATAATTTGACTTTTGCTCCTCTCGCATACTTGTATTGTCCTCTTGCATACTTACTGCATATTATCCTCTTACATTCTTACATACATGTATTGTCCTTTAGCATACCTATATTGTCCTCTCACATGCTCACATACAGTATGTTATGTCATCTCACATACATGTATTGTCCACTCACATACCTGTACTGTCCTTTCACATACCCGTATTGGCCTTTTACAAACCCATACTGTCTTCTCGCATACCCTTACTGTCCTCTCACATTCCCGTACTGTCCTCTCACATACCCATATTGTCCTCTCACATGCTCACATACCTGTACTGTCCTCTCGCATACCTGTACTGTCCTCTAACATACCTGTACTGTCCTCTCGCATACCCGTATTGTCCTCTCGCATACCCGTATTGACCTCTCACATACATGTATTGTCCTCTCGCATACCCGTATTGACCTCTCACATACATGTATTGTCCTCTCGCATACCCGTATTGACTTCTCACATACATGTATTTTCCTCTCGCATACCAGTATAGTCCGTTTGCATACCCATACTATCCTCTCGCCTACCCAACCTGTCCTCTCACATTTCCGTATTGACCTCTCGCATACCTGTTATGTCCTCTCGCATACCCATATTATTCTCTCACATACATGTATTGTCCTCTCGCATACCCGTACAGTCCTCTCATATTCCCGTACTGTCCTCTCACATACCTGTTTTGTTCTCTCACATACCTGTACTGGCCTCTTGAATACAGTGTGTGTTTTCTTTTCTTGCATATATTTATTGTCCTCTCGCATATAAGAATTCTCCTTTTGCACGCACGTATTCTCTTTTTCGCATATTTGTGTTCCCGCTTGCTCCGCTTGTGTTCCCGCTTGCTCTGTTTTGGCATTTTTTTAAATTAGATTTTTTTAAATTTCCAATTAGCGCATAATTTCTCAAAAGTCTAAAAGCATTCCAGCGCTTAACAAGTATTCAGATTCCTTAAAAAAAAAGGATTTATTCATTTCTAATTGATGTTGTTTTGATTCATAGCCTTTAGGGATTAGAATTTCTTCTTTGTTATTTGAACAAAAAAACAAACTAAAAAAACATCTATTTATTATTAGTTTTAGATTGCTTGGACCGTACAAGTCCCTCTGTATGAATTGTTACTATAGAAATGATAATGTATTGGAACTGGCAAATAAACATGAATCTGTAGTGTAACGGGCAGTACTCCTGTCCAGTATGGGGTATAAAACCTCAAAACTTCCCATGATACCATAATAAGAGTTTTCTCATCAGCTTTTCATTTAAAAACAAGCAATAAGACGCTGCGTCAAACCATTACAGCGTTTACTGTATTTATCCGACGTAAGGTTTCAATAAGTATTTTATAAAGTTTTTTAAGAACTGACAGCGAGAAATGTGAGGAGACGTTTTTTTTTTTTTTTTGCCAAGCATCACCACCATCTCTTGCCGTCCCTGTGCATGGAGCTGTTCCTACAGAAACAGTAACCTCTCAGAATGAGCGTGTTAATATTATTGTTAGGAAATATTCATGTTAGGAAATCATCGCACATTTTCTGACCGATCTGATTTGAGAATTCTGACCAATCTGAGTTGCTGTTGTAGGAAATACATCTAAGATTAAAAAGCTTGAAATTCTTTGGTTCGGCGACGGTTCGAGAATCCTAAACATTTTAAAAAGCAGAAATCCAGTCAGAAAGTCACCATCATCGCTTATTGATAGCATTTTCACTTGTCATCTGTTTGATATTTCCGTCGCTCTTTTCTCGTTTCCGATGAGAAACAGATGCCGCTGTTTGCTCCGCGTCTGCTTAGCGCCATCAGGCCGCAAACGCTTTACAGGGTTTTTGATTGATTCGCCAATCCCATGTTTAATCTGAGGCCCGGAGTGGAAACAAACACACTGTCATGAATAATAAGTATGTGTTTAAGAGACACACTCAAGCACACACAAACACACACTTGTTCATACTGTATATACATGCGCATGCTCGTTAGTTTTCACACACAGTGGGATCAAGCTGTCAGTTACAAGATCAATGTAACTAATAAAACTCAACTCGGTGGAATATGACAAAAAAACACTTTTATAAAAATATTTCAGGAACAAAGCGCTGACAAAGTGACTCGGTCTGGTGGTAGGAACTACTCAAAATGAATTCTGTAAATGTATTCTGTGACCGACGGCCGTCAGTCAGTTTACACCAGGGTTCTTCAACTCCAGTCCCGCTGAGCCAGTGACCAACACAGTCTGGTGGTTCTTCTGCTCGAACACAGCTGGTTCAACCAATCTCTTAATTACCAGGTTCAGTAAGTGTGTTTAGGTGGTGCCTGATTTCAATCTGTACTGGAAACCTGCCCTCCGGGACTGGAGCTAAAGATGTCTGGTTCACACACTTCTGCTTGTCCTTATATACTAGGCGTATAGGAATAAAACACTTGGGGTTGTGCAGTTATAGGAAAATAATCAATGAGAAGATGGAGTTCCTGTATCACAGGTTTTTTTTTAATCACAGTTTTTTTTAAATAGCGTCCTGTCCCAGAGTGCCATTTACAGAGGCCCTAAAAAAGGATAATAATAATAATAATAATAATAATAATAATAATAATGAAAAAATAATAAATAATATATAAAAACAACTAAATTTATAAAAAACAGTTTGTTTCGTTCATTTATTCATATTGTCTCACTTTTGTTTATTGATTTTAAACGACGTTATGCAAACAATACAGAAAATGTGTGTGCCACAGAAGATGCTTCTGAAGTTTATGCAACATGGACGTGACCGATCTTGCTTCCTTAAAAATTCCAAGTTGCTAACTTCAGCCGTTTTGGAGAGATAGTTTATATAGTACTGTATGTACCCCGAAAACGGCCATTTTTCACTTTAAACTATAATCATTATAATGTAAAATATTTATTATTGATACTAAAATTGGTGTAAGCTTCTAGAAGAAAAAACTTTCCTTAATTCAGTTTTTGGTAAAAAGCAAAAAATCTGTAGTGTCCGTAACCATGTTGCAATATCTTATATAATAATACACTTTTTGAGTGGGGGGATTTTTCCCCAATTTTCTCCCTAATTTTAGTGGTATCCAATTCCTCCCATCACTAGGGGGCTCCACATTAAGGCTACTACCACCACTCAGTCGGGAGGGCCGAAGACTATCACGTGTTTCCTCCGAACCACGTGACGCCGGCCGACCGCATCTTTTCTAACATCTAAATCTAAGTTTCATTTGAATGACATTTAAGATCATTTGAATAGAAAAAAAAAGTCATGGACACTACATACCATAAAAGGGCATTAAATTGTATTTAGTAAATGTGTTTCTTTTTATCTTATAAAAATCTAAATATGTATGTATATTTATGAAAAACGAACCATGAATCAGGAGATAAGAAGCATTAAGTATGATGAAAAATGGTGTTATATGATCCTTTCTGAAATATGATCCTATCTGAAAATTCACTTTTCAACTGGGAGAGACACTTTTTAGCACCAATACCATGGTTTTGGCCGTGTGTATTTCAAGTAATTGATTATGAGAAATGGCAATCGATTTTAACCAATTAAATACGCCGTAGCATGCTGTATAGCGGAAACATGCATTTATATAACACCAGCTAACTGTATAGCCGAAAAAAAAAAAGAGTAATTCATCCATGCATTCATTTTTTTTCCAGGTTTCATTTCTTTATTTATTTACTCATCATTTCATATTTGCATTTATTCTTTCCCTTTCGATCTATTTTTTATTGTTCACTCACTGTTTCAGCCTTTATCTCTTTTAAAAATCAAATTATTTCTTTCATTAATTCATTTAATTAAATCTCTCTTTCACTTACTCACTGTATATACAGTATAATGCAGGTAAGCACGTGACCAGGGAACAGGTGTTTTGCCCAGGATGCATCTCTCGTACACGTAAACCCCTCAAACCTCAAAGCAAGGACGAGAGCTGAGCACCAGGCGAGAGCTGAAATGTTCTCATCTAACAAATGACACGACTGTAATCATCAAGAGATCATTCATCATCATAATAACTGATCATCAAAACACTCCAGCCACTCTGCTATTACTGTGGCCTCTTAGCAAATTCACGCTGACGACCACGGAGAGCCGGAGAGAGATTTGCTCTGCTGATGAGAAAATAACACGGCCGGACGCACGTCATTAACAATTATTATTCCTAAAGAAATGATTGTAATCAGCCCGGGACAGAACGCGCAGTCTCGTCTCACTGATCGTGACCACGCCTTCAGACAGAGGAAACATTTAGAGTGATGATTTTACCAGCAACATCCGAACCTGTAGAGTACATCAGTGAAAGAAGACAAGTTTTACACATTTTACTACTAATGATATGTCATAAACATATTCAAAAAGATTTGCACTTTTTTTGTGTCTAAGCACATAATATGACCAAATCAATACTGCTGGCTCTACTTATAATTAATATTTGGACAGGTACAGTGTAGAGGGAGTTCTCAGCATGAGTTATAACTTCCTGAGCTGTGTTTAAATGCAGCTTCAATTAAGTTATTTAAATGTGGAACTCATTTCATCCTGATATTCAATGAAAATCATAAAAAACAGACTTTTATTTTATTTAGTTGCACTGCATCTTCTAATATGTATCTCAAGATCTCTTTTAATTAATT
>JAOTRS010000030.1:3088549-3101484 GCA_028565755.1 Dinotopterus cunningtoni
TATGTTGCAAATCAAGGTCAAGATATCATATATAGTTCCTTGCCCATCTTGGGCATACATTTTTTCCAAGAAGTGTATAAAAAATAACATCTTACTTTAACATAAAAATGTGCAAAAAATACAAAACATACTTATTTTTATTAGACATACTTATTACAGAATGATTCTGGCACTTGTAAGTTACCAAATCTGTTTCTTTGCCCAAGTGTACCTGCCATGTTAAGCACTTATTTCAAGTCACATTAAGAGCAAGCAGTTAATAGGTCCTGTGGGGATTTTATTTATTTGTTTTTATTTAAACTGCAATTCTGCACTATTTTGTTTGGTTTTATGTGTGCTTTAATTTTAACCACATTTGGCAGATATCGGCGTAAATTTCAGTTCCTTCGCCCAGAACCCAGAGGATCTCAGTGAGTGAGACATGTTCTGCAGATCTCACTAGTAAAAAAAGAAAGAAAAAAAAAAAGAAAAGAAAAGAAATCCTCAGGAAGTGCATAACGTAAGTAGGTCTTTTTAGAAGCGCAGCTTCCTGTTTGTTAATTTAGCTCAGGAACACAGCGCGTTTGATTAACCGGCTCATCCTGCCGCTCCCGCATGGCCTCGCCCTCTCAATACTCATTAATTAATACTAATTGTCATTGATATAACGTGATTATTAAATTGTTGTTCCTGTAAAACTTCTAAAAAATCTCTTGGTGAAGCACTGAATAACCTCCTAGCCCTAGCGCAATAATTAAACAAGTTAGCGTCAGCAGAAGCGCTAGCCGCATTTCGTCTCGAGCGCGCAGACATCAAGGGACCTTTTCATGATCGTAACTGGATTACGCTGGCGACGAACGTGGTGGAGTGTTAAATGCGATGCGCTTGTAATCTGATTTGTCTGTCCTCTGTGTCTTCGCTTTATTTACGAGGAAGAGAAAACGTGTTGGTCTGTCTGACAAATTAGGAGCTCACATAAGGCTGTGAGGATTAGCGAGCTCCGCCGCCTGCCAAGGTGAGAAAACCGAGGCTGCACAGAAACGCTGCTGCCTTCACCAGAAAGAGGTTTCGTAATGTTCTTTGTTCAAATGAGGACGCTTCAGATTGGCTCAAACCGAAAAAAAGTTTTATGTCTGTTCCAGCGATTATATATGAGGCTCAGAATTTGTCACGGTTCCCCTAGAGCAAGGTGGGTGCAAGAGCAAGTTTATGACCTTAGAGGTCATGTTTTCCAAAAAAAAAAAAAACAAACTGAGAGAGTTCTGCTGGTTGTCTGTTTTGGCTCCAGGAAATAAATGTCTTTGTGATTAAGCGATGACTTTCATCATGATGACGAGTCTATAAGTTGACGCCGTCACCGCTGACTCAGTATATAGGACACTTTTGCACTAGAGGCAGTCCTCGGGTTATGAACGAGATATGCTTCTTTGTGGAGTGCTATCTTTAGGTTGAATTTGTAGGTAAGTCAGAAGAGGTGCATGTGGTTCACACTTAGAGTCAGTCAGCCAAATATTTGTCCCAGGATATGATATATATTTTATCTACAGTATAATTTCTAATGAACGCTCCAGGAAACGTTCACCTCTTTCCAACTGCTTTATTATGTATTATTTTTCCTCTTATGTTCCTTTTCTTTGCTTTCACTCTCATTTGCATTAGACTTCCACTTACAAAGTAACTCTAAATTATAAATGTAAAAACTGTATTTAAATCAGATTTTTAAAGATTTCTAACCACAGACTTTCTAACAGCAGTCTGTTATTAAAGGTCCCATATTTTACTATGGCTTTAAGTTAACGCAGGTCTCAGGACTCCCTCAAAAGTCAGTGTGTTTCGGCGTATACGTGAATGAGCTACTGCCGAGCCACGCCCCTCTGAGTGAACAGCAGAGCTGGGAAACAACCTGGGAGAGGGTTTCCCTTATATGAGGTCACTAAAGGGGGAAATCTAATTTGCTTTTTTAGGCAAGGATTTTTTCCCCCATGTTTTGGGACCCAACTGAATCTCTTGGAATGACATAAAAAAATGTATAATACTGTAGGTGACCTTTAAGTACAACTTGTCAGTAAGTCGGATGTTCTTAACACAGGGATCGCCAGTGTAGTTTGAATCATTGAAAAATCCAAACTGTTGGTTTTGAATTCATAAACAAGCCAAAAACAACATCGTCTGAAGGGCATGTACAGTAGGTCTGGAAGTGACCAGCTGTTTTGGTCCACATCCAAGTCTTTCTGCTGTGTTCTTACCTCAAAAACCACACCGAGACTGAACCCCGACTAAGTCCTCCGCCTCTGTATTCTGTCTGTTGAGGGATTTCTCAAAGCTGTACTGAAACATGCTGCTTTATTTGTGTAATCACAGAAAAACTGTATGGGTGTTAAAGACTAGGCATCCGACCTTGGCATCATACACAGACATCATACACACAAGCTTCCTCAGTACAAGGCTCCTCCGTGTGAATAATGAATTACTGTCCTTGTCTGCACTAAGTGTGAGTTACCTGCCACAGACTGCAGCCTACAAAAAAAAAACAGACTTGAAATAAAATCATGGTATAAAATGTACTGATTAGTAGCTAGACAGCAAATTTTTGTAGTGGTTCGATTCCTGTGTTGGGTTCGTGAGCATGGAGTTTGCATGTTCTGCCCGTGGTTGGTGGGTTTCCTTTGGGTACTCCAGTTTCCTCTCACGGTCCAAAAACATGTAAATTAGGTTAATCGGCGATGAGTGTGTGCCTGCTATGGATTGGCACCCCCCCTGGTGAACCCCATCTAGTGCCCCTGGGTAGAGTCCCCTAGGATAGGCTCCACGCCTCCTGTAATCCTGTACAGGATAAACAGTATAGAGAATAAGTGAGAGGGATTGGTGGCTTTGTTTAAAAATTTTGTTTAATGAATAATAAAAAAAAAAAAACAAGGAATAAATAAAAAAATTTGACTTATAATATAGCAGAAGCTATGCGTCTACCTTCAGAGGTTTCATTTGGCATAAGAAAGACTCAAAAGCCTTAAGGTATAAGCTGTGAATGAACCATAAATTCAAAACAGGCTACAAGTCTTGACATTAGGAATGCCTGCAGGTCTCTTTTGAAGGTTACTGTGCTCCGGCTGTAAAATTTGCCCATTATACTCGCTACTTTCCCTCTCTTTCTTGCGCTACAGACTGATTGCTGGGGCTCACGGTGAAAATACACCTGCGGATGAAAGTGAGGCTTTCTAGCTAAAGCGTCAGCTCAGTGCCTCCCCTTTGGCCAAATAATGAGGCTTTGTAGCCGAGGCATAGGACGGGTGTCCCTCTAGTCTCACTTGAGATCATTTTTATCTCTACCGCATCCCTGTGAAGTTGGGTTCAAACCAGGAGCTCTTGGATCTAATTGATGCAGACTGGCTTGAAAGGATAAGCAGTCAGACGGGCTTGCTGACAATCGGAATCGATGCCACACACACACACACACACACACACACGCACTTGCCATAAATGCCTGGGAAAATGCTGTCACATTGACATATCTTTAGTTTTTCTGAAAGTACAACTATACAAAAGTGCAACTGTTGTCTACAGTCATCAAAGGTTTTGAAGCTAGTAAGAAAATGGAATTGAAATGAACATCTTGTCCAACATGTCTGGTTTAATCCTTTGAACATCTCCTGGCTTCTTTGTCGTTTACCTTGTATGCTAAAATGAATCTTTCCATCCCTGATCCTCTGTAGTCCAACAAGGGACCATGGAGGCCAATGGTGACCATTGTATTTATTCACATTTTTACGACCTCCTTTAGGTCCTTCAGTCAACATTCACACGCACATTCACACACTACAGGCAATTTGGGAACGCCAATTAGCCTATTTTGCATGTCTTTGGACTGTCGTAGGAAACCATATTACCCGGATGAAACCCACCAAGCACGGGGAGAACATGCAAACTCCACGTATACAGACACAGAGTCGGGTATCAATCCCAGGTGCAAGGAAACAGTGCTAACCACTAAGCCACCATGCCGCCCAAAATGTATCTTCCCTGTATAGTAATATATACCTCTACTTTGCTGTCTCTCTTTATTTTGCCGTAGACAGATTACTGTACCAAAAGTCGCCATCTGGTACCTGAAGCTCTGGAAATGCACCACTGCACAAAATCAAGTCCTTTTATTCGAAGCCACTAGATTAACATTTCTGGCGCCAATTCCTCAATCTGCTCATCCACTTCTCCACTGCGCTGCATTTGGCATGTTTTTAAAGACACCGGTGAATATTATTTCTCATTTAATGCCCCCTGATTACCAAGTCAGCCCCCATACCAAAATGTCAACCTATTATGTTGTAACTTCTCCACACCTCCTTCCAAGACAAACAGATTAAAAGTGTCTCCCTGACTCACTCCTACCAGATGGACCCGTAACGGTTTTTGATGCACAATCCCACGTCAGTCCTAGACATCTGGACCGAAACCTATTCGATTTCACACCCAAGTCTATAGCGCTTCCTAGAGCCAAGACGGCATCTGCAGACTGAGCGGAGACCTCTTTTGTTTTATTCCACTTCGCAGCGAGAAGAACAGACCCTGCTGTGAAGGAGTTTGGAGTCCAGATCTAGCTTTCTCTCCAGAGAGACAGAAGGTCTGCTCCATCTCTGGACTCAGCATGGGGAGGTGAAGAGATCACAACCTTCCTAGCATGTGATTAACAGAGGACGCTGTTGGATGGTCGAAGCGGCTCACTGTGTTATTAATCTCAAGCCGAGAGATTAATAATGCGCGATGATGGAAAGGCTTCCAGGGGTATCAGCTCAAAACATGGACGCAATTCTCAATTATTACAGGCTTGCATGTCAATCGCTTCGTCTGGGCAGAAAACCCTACAAAACGCTATTTTTTGTAATAACCCTTTTAATAATAACCAGTATACAATTTTAAAATGCATAGTTCCTATAAACAATCTGCACAACATAACAGGTTTGCTTTTAGTAAGGTTCTAGCGGCTCTTAAAGTGATGAAGCGTAATGTAGAGTGCAGGAAAATATGAAAATGTGCAGTGCGTAGGATTCTGGGGTCTGCAAGTGAGAACACCGTATGAAGAAGAAATAAAACAATGCCTAAAAAGAGAGACAGTGTAAAATAAAGTGTTTAATTTAGCCTTGCCTAGCCTGCCAAGCTGAACTCTATTACGCTAGTTAGCCTTGTTCTGGGAATAATAAAGAGAAGTATAAGTGCAATACTTCGCTGGTGCGATGCTCATCATTAAATGGTTAAACAAACCACTCTTTCTAGTCTTTCAACATCTTGAACAGTACTTTTATGTTGTGTGTGCGCTCATATTTTTTTCAGTTCCCCTGTGTGTTTTTAAACCAGGGATTCCTGTAGTGTGAAATTGTTACATTAACACACACAAGCCTGAAGAGAAACCGAACGTTCTACAGTTCTCTGTAGCTAAGAATTCTTTAATATATATAGCTTGTATTTATAGGGACCGTACGGAAAATGTTAGTTAATTAATTTTTAGGAGATGTCACAGCACAGGGCAGTGGGTGGTGTACTGGGTGGAACTGTGGCCTTGCATCTGCAGGGTCGATGGTTTGATTCCCACCTCGTGTGTGGAGTGTACATGTTCTCTCTGTGATTAGTAGGTTTTTTTTCCAGTCCGAAGACATGCATATTAGGTTAAGTGTGTGCATGTGCCCTGCGAGGAACTGGCACCTCGTCCAGGCCGTCCCCTGCCCTGTACCCCAAATCCCCTGGTATAAGCTTCAGTCTTCCTTTGAACCTCAATACACCCAAGCAGTTTAACTCAGTTCATTTTACTCACCAGCAACAGTAACCCTGGCCGTACGGCTGATGATGGCCCCGACGCCCTCCAGAGTGGCTAAACACTGATAGGCTCCTTCATCCGGTCGGTGATGACGAGAGTGCACAACATTCTGCACCAGAAGTGATCCATTGGCCAGCTGCTGCCTCCGCTCGTCCACCACCGAGCTCAGCAGCACGCCGTCCTTCTTCCATGAGATGGAGGGAAGACCACGGTCAGATCGTGCCTGGCAGTCCAGCTGTAGTATACCACCTCGTATTGTTACCACATCCTGGGGCTCCAACACGAAACGCAGCTCGACAAAACTACGGGGAGTCTGAGAACCTGTAGAGAAAAGACACCAGGAGTTAGTCTGAATGTTTTGGATTGATCTAAATTATGATTTTTAGCATTAATTAAGATTCAGCACTACAATGCTACCTTTGTTGGATTCTTGGGCTAGAATTCCAACCCTTTTCTGCACCAGGGGTGAATGACTTTACAGTATGTTGTAACCTCAGGCTCACAACATATGCAAGATATGTCATATCTTGCATATAATATAACACACCCATAAGCAGTCATGGGTTAAAGACCTTACAAAAGAACCCAGCAGAAGCACTTGGACAGTCCTGGGAATTACACGGACGAAACTTCAATTGAAACGACTCGTATCATGAATTCATGAACAGCAATTACTTGCCATTATCATTATCATTTATATCCCGACCAAGCCTTGATGCACAATCAGACATTCCCCCATGATTTGTATTCGGTCCTCGAATGTGATTTGCAACTGACATTGAAAAATGCATTAGCTTAGTTCTATCAGATAATTTAATACTAAAAAAAAGTGTAGCTCAGGGCAAAGATAGCGATCAAATGCTGCTTAGCGAGTACACGACTCTGATCAAATTCACCTGTCTATTGCATTTTATTCTCCACATCAGAGTTACAAGACCATCATGTAGGACTGAAGGGTAATGTGGTAATTTAGCATTTATATACAGTGTATGCATTATGAAACAGCAGAACATTGCACTCCAGAACAATTACAACAACTAAAAGGAACGACTCTCAGGTTAGGACATTTCCAAAGCTCTCATTATATAAAGCAATAACTGCTTTGGGTTTCTCACACCGATTTAACTAAGTAGCTTCTTATGTAACCTTAGAGAGCACGAGTGTTTGTTTTTATATTCCTTTCCCGGTTTTATATTTTATTTATTCTTTTCCAAGCTCACCCAAATAACAGCCAGGACATGCACTAGCTTGATTCACAAAGCAGTTGGTGTGAACAAATGGGTTTATCTGATGTGCCATGACAGGCATGGATGCAGGGCTGGACTGGCCTGTACGAGCTAGCCTGGAGTTTAGTCCCATCTAACATGACTGATTTATCCAATTAGAAGTCATGTGACCTGCGGAGAATTTCAAAACTGCCCTTAATACGGCTCTGGGTTTGACCAATACGCTTCATTTAATATGGAATATTCATTATGTAATGGCCAAGAGACTAACAAACATGGAGGTTGCTTTTCATTCACATCTTGCTGCTTCAAAGGAGTAAGTTAAGAGACTGTATAAGAGGATTGTTTATTTGTTGCTAGCATTTAACCAATCAGCAATATTTCATGAGCTAATTAATATCTGGCCAACTGGCAAAAATAATTTCATTATCTTTCAATTAACAAATCGGTAACATTCCGTTTTCTGTTTGTGCAAATTGCAGACATTAAACATTCTTAGATTTAAATCAGCAAGATTCTGTAGTTTTTCTATTTAACCACTGGCGACTTTCCACAATCTAGCCATTACCCAATCCGCAACATTCCATAATTGTCTGTCTGAGCAAATTAGCAACTTCCACACTCCACACTCTTGATTTCAAGCATTCATTTTCTAATGTTTCCAATAGTGATATTCCACAGTCTTGCGATTGACCCATCCACAACATTTCATAATTTTTTATTTGACCAAACGACAACATGCTACAATCTTGCATTCGAGCAATCTGCAACTTGCTTTCCATTTTACCAGTGTTGGGTGTAACGCGTTACAAAGTACTTGGATTACTTTTCTGATGTAACGAGTAATCTAACGCGTTAGGTCCGCCATTAATTCCGCCGCGAGTGACCGCCCGAAATTCCACGAAGTTCTGCGAGGTCTGCGAGGACCGACGTGTGGAAAGATGGAAACCTAATCAGAGTGCCAAAACTCGCGGTGAATCATGATGAACCGTACTTACGGCCACCGTGCGAAACCACGTAGGTGAGATAGGGGTATTAGTAGTTAACAGATTATGGGCCAAACTTCGCTGAGTGATGATGGTAGAATAATTATACGGGTCTTGACTAAAACAACATGCATGAGGAATCACAAAGGAGTTTAAATTTTCTGCAATGGAAAAGTACTTGAACCAGTTACTTTTATCAGAAAGTAACGCTATAATGTAACTGATTACTTTTTAATGACAGTGATGTAATTAGTTACTTTAAAAAGTAACGTTCCCCAACACTGCATTTGACTAAATAGCAACATTCCACTGTGAAATAGCGAGTGCACATCTACAGTAAGCTTTCCATTAAAGGTTCTCTGAAAGCTTGGTCAAATTCTCAAGAATTCTTTGCAAACATGAGACACAATGAAATAGCTAGTGCACATTTACAGTATTAAACATCGACTGTATGAGCCAGTGTTACACATAACTTATACATGAACTGTAGAATATAGCAGTAACACCCGCTCATTACTGAGGCGAGGAAGCTCAGCGAGGTAGCTAATCAGAGCAGGATCTTCTGAACACACATTCAGCTGTAGTCTACCACGAGAAAAAGGAAGCTCCAAGTTGTAGATGGAAGAAAAATGTGATACCGTCAGACACTGTCGATGCGAGACGACGGATAGTGAGCCCTGTGTCTCGTGCCTTTGCCTGGCAGGCAGGTGACACAAAAATGATCTCAAAGATGGAGCCTAAGATGGAACCACTAGGTTCATCCCTGGTTTCATCAGTGAAGCCACGCTACAAGTTCTTTCATTCCATCATTCATCCTCAGTAACCACTTCAACCTGGAACCTATAGGGTTCTGAAAAAGCTTTTTAGGTTCCATGAAACATTTATGCAGTGAACATATGGAGCTCTGCGAAAGCATCTAGATAAAAAGAAAGGGATCACAAAGAACAACAGGAAATGCAGTGAAAGAGTGAACGGTCATTACTATAACCAGGAATAGAACTAATACAGTGAAAGAAAACTGTAAATGCGACTAATAATGCAATCATTTCTTTTACATATTTGTCTTTCTTGGATTCATGGAAGATCAACAGAGTAAAGCGCAGCCAGGTAATTTCACCCGTCCTTTTGTCTTAAACCAACCGTCTGACAAATTTCATCACTTACCGCTAACATTCTCAACACTTTACTCACATTACAGAAACACACCGGCACAAGGCAAAGGAGTTTCAGAAATTTTAACCACTTGAAAGAAAATAAAAAACAAAAAAAAGAAAAACTGTCTCTTTTTTTTTTTTCGAGCCATCCTACAACACCTTTCGTCGACGGTCTTTATGTCCCTGCCTGAGCGTTTACCCATGGGATACAGCTTTCTTTGGCATGGCATTTGAAAAACAGAGCTTAGATACAAAGACAAGGCCAGAGAGTTGTGAAGAAAAAGGAAACCGTGGAAGGTCAGAGGAAAGAGAGACGCAAAAAATAAAAGAGAAGTGTAAAAGAGTAAACAACGAGTAAAAAAAAAAACAAAAAAAAACTTCAGTCTTAAAAAAATAAATACAAATAAAAACCCAGCCAAAGACGCGCTCTCCAGACAGGTGCAAATCTGATTGGACAGCGTTGTCCATGGGAAGAGCATGACCTCAGGGATACAGTCCTGAATAGATGCTGAGAGATTAAAGGCAAGAAAGTATCCTCCTTTGTGTGCATGTGTGTAAGAGCTAGGATGAATCCCGGCTCACTTCACTCTTTACTTTGATGTAGATGTCTCACTACTCCGTCTGGTTCAAAGTTCACACTGAGGTCAGTCGCGATGCCTATGGATCTAAAACATTTTGGGAAGGGAAGTCCGAAACCCAGCGCACCTTTAGGACCTGAGAGACTGCAGATAATGTACGTCAGACTGAAGAGCTTTTTCATCACGTGCCAGGGAGCAGAACGAGCCAGAAATACCAAAGCGCATCTTCTTACAAGTTCTTAAGAGTTACTTACACTCTAAAGCGACAAAAGCTAATCGCGTATTTTCCAGATTATTGGATTGTTTCTTGATGGTGCTCACCAATACCGCGTTCTTTCTTGATTTGATTGGTTTATCATTATTTTTCTTTAAGTCTGAGCCTTCGTATATTCCCCAAGGCCTGTTTTCCTGCTTTATGATTCTGTCTGCTTGGGTTTTACACACAGATTACAATCCTTGTACTAAGGCAATCGAGTCAAACCGGGACTTGTGATGAAACTTTTCATGAATAAAGGTGTAAAACCTATTGACATTTACAAAAGACATGTTCAGTGATGAGACTCAGCTGTATAAAACACGTGAACGGTGCAAACGTTTTAAAGGCGGCCGTATGTCCGTATAAAACGATCCCAGCTCGGAGCCTCCTACAGTCGTTCCCGTGAATATTCGGTGAGTGGAACACTTGAACCTTAAAAAACTTTTCGCCAACTTGTGAAAGAGACGCATCTGTCTGTGGAAACTGTACACGCAATCGTTCACCAACACCACTTGCACGTTACAGGAACTCGGCCACATCCACCGTACACTACTGATCTCGCTCCAAGCACCATTTCCACATGTTTCGCCCATTATAGGAGTTCCTGGGAGGCCGGCGTTTCAGACGTAATCCAATCATGACCTTGATTGTGTTCAAGCACTAGTGAAACTCTGCCAGAAGTGCATTAGTGTACCAGGGGATTTATATAAAGAAATAAAGATCGTTTTTACTCTCATTCTGCGCAATCAAAAGTCCCAGTTTGACTCGAACGCCCCTTGTATCTTCTCATGGCACTTACTAAATCCCAGGCGTACTAAGCTTTAAAAAAAATCCATCCGTGTGTGTGTGTGTGTGTGTGTATGTGTGTGTGTATGTGTGTGTGAGTCATCAAGCTCTTCCCTCTATCTGCCCTTTGATATCATCACATCTCTTTTATCTCTTCATTACGGGGCTGTGTCACCATGGTTACCGCTCCGCTCCACTCTCTTATCGATTCTTCTGCTCAGCACAAACACACACACCGCTGCACACACGACACACACGGCGACACTCCGCGACTTCCACTTTAGCCACCAGCTTATCTCAACAACTTCATCACTGTGGACCCCGCCGTCCTATTAACCTGCACACACACACACACACACACACACACAGACAGGTGATTTACACATTCTCTTTCAAGCGTCCTCTGGGTGTGCAGACAACCAATCACACACTCTGATGTTATCGGTGTGTGTGGAATCCTGCTGTCTCTGTGCATTTTACTACACGTTCATGTTTGCGCATCTTGTTCCTGCTTTTCTCGAGTATATCCAGTCATGGTTAATGTAAGCTGTCCCCTGATGTCCTCTTACAGCCGGCTGTTCCCTGATCAGAGACAGCGGTCCAACGGATCTTGCATTTAAGCAGTGTTTGTTACAGCACGGTCCTGTATGCTTGCTGTTTTTGGTCCGGTTCGTCACTCACACGTTCCTCGTTAAGCCACTTCATCCTTCCAGCAGTTCGAAATCCAGTCGTTTCTCGAGTCCCTAGTTTTAATCTGAGGCTGGATTCTGTAAATGCTTGTTAACTGCCCCGATGGAGAAACCATTGATCCGTCCCGCATGACCCAACAGTATCAGCCTCTCAGGACTCACAACCTTTGGTACGTTTCAATGAATGTCAAAGCTGTTTTGGAGAAATGCCCAGACACCGGATTCCTGGTTTTCTTGAAAATGGTGAAACACACCAAGCAACGAGATCACGAGATTCTGATGTCAAGACACTCACATCAAGTTTATTTAGCATCTCGGGTTGATGATTTCTTGCGATATTAAACTCACAACATGTTTAAATAGTTTTTTTAACGGACGACTGAAGGATGGAAATCATGAACTTTTTTTTTTTTAAGACTTAATAAACTTTAAACACTGTTGCATGTGAGGTTCCCTAAAAATCAACACTTTCTGAAATGAAAGGTCATGCTGTTAGACTTATTAAAGCCAAGGATCACCGATATGATCATTTGCAAGAATGAAAAGATGGATGGATTTCGTGTTCAAATAAAGACCACTGATGAGCTCATTATATAGAATTTAACTTGTTTTTATCAATGTTGATTGTTTAATGAAATTAGTGCCTAATTATCTGTTTAATTTCTCCCTTTTGGGTGCATTTTAAACTGTTTAATGGTTTATTACAGTAAGTCGTGTTTTGGGTGTCATTTGTGTGCGTGATATCAGCTCCTTTTTTTTCAGATTCTTTTTTTTTTCTTTACCATCAGACCTGTAATGCTCTTTGTTAGTACCGGAGCGTGCAGATGATTGGTGCAACGTGTACACACTAGGGCGAACGATCTGATTTAAAAATCTTTCCGATCTTTGCAATCGTACCACGATTTTAATTTAAACTGCGACATGTTACTGTTAGATGTATGATTTTTGTATTTAAAATATTTATCTAGGCTAACACCAAATAATTAGACAATTGATCTGGTTTAAAGGATTTTTGCCAATATTTATTTATAAACTGAAAATTATATAAAAATCAAACAAATGCGCATCTCTTAAAACTCAGAGCGCTTTAGCCATCTGTTTTTTTGCTTTGTTTTTTTTAATTAACACATATATGGCTCAGGATTGTAGTATAGAGTGGCATGTCACTTTTTTCAGCACAACCTAGGCAATATGATAAACTGAGTTTTATTTAATTTTAACCAATTGTACAAACATGACTGCAAAATTATGATAAAAGCGTCACATGTGCAAAGAAATAGCACATACACATGATCACATGTTTTTCTGGTTGTTTTTTGAGTGTTTTTATCACCAATTAATAATAATAATAATAATAATAATAATAATATGAGAGTTCTACATTTTGGAGACGTCATTCCCATATTCCGGTAGTGATAAAATGAACACTTTATAAAAGTAATGATAACTTTTGTTCTACCTGAAAACCCAAATATACA
>JAOTRS010000030.1:3196022-3209141 GCA_028565755.1 Dinotopterus cunningtoni
ATCTTTTTCTTTAATTTTTTTTTTTCTAAATTGTAACCCTAAAAGCTATACTCGTTCTTATTTATTTACTTATTTATTGACTTTATGTTTTAATTTGACGACATTAAGGACATTACACACTCCCAAATAACAGTCAGTGTGTGACTGCTTATATAATCTTAAAGATTTCACACAAAACATAGGAATCAATCTGATTTAGAAGAAATTATTATTATTATTATTATTAATGATCTGTGGCATTTCGTAGTGTTAGTGGTTTTATTAATTGCGTTTCTATACGAATAAGTCGACCTGAGGTTATTCCACTAGCCCTTTCCTCCCTCATCTCGTACTTCTGAGTGAGAGACTTTCCCAGTCAGTCCCTTGTGTCACCTACACACAATAGAATCAGGGCAATAACGAGGTTAATTAACCCACACAGTGACATGAAAAATGCAATGTGCAAACAAGTGATAGGAAACCGATCACACATCATTCTGAACTTTGCCCTTATTTTTCCCCACTGTGTCTTAGTAGTCTAACCTGTAATTTTTCTCTCCCATAGACTTTACTTTGATTCTCAAAAATACTGAATAGAGTCTTGTATCGGTTCGATATGGAGCAGGTCTTTTAAATACCAAATATGGGACAATGCTAAGTAACTAATGTTATAACAAACAATTTGTGTTTTTATAAATAAATGTGTAGTACAGTGATAGTGTTTTTAAAAATGTACAGTGCCATCTATTGAATTTTGGAATTAACAAAAATTTTTACATGGTACCATGAAGTGTGTGGAATGAGGGTGTGAGATCGCATTTATTAAGTGATTTTAATCGCACACTCATAAGCGTGTATATAAAAATGTACAGCGCCATCTGTTGATTTTTGAGATGAACCAATGATTTTTCCAAAGTCTATTTTTTTTAATGATATAAAGGCATTTTCCATTTAAATTTCAAAGTAGCATATCTTCTCTTTCCATGGACCAATTGTGATGAAACAAAGCCTATATGTTACCTCAAGCTCGGCTAAATACACCTGTGAAAACATCATTCAAATTCATTCAGTAGTTTTTATGTGATGCATGCACAAACAAACAGACAGACAGACAAAAATTCCCCAAACCATCTTGATGTTTTCTATTACTCATCTTACGTCCCCCCAAATAATTATTACGCAAATATCTTCAATGTACAGACAGGCCAACTTTACAGTTTTATTATATGTATAAATATTCCCAATTTCCAATACTATAATCATATTTTTGCATATAGAGACAATCAAGACATTTAGAAAAGTCATCTAAATAACGTAAAATATGAAATAAATAGACATTAAACCTCACTTAACCTTAATTTATAATTACTCTGGCTGCTTTAAAAACAAAACTCTTCTCTTGCTACCGACCCATGGTGCTATGTCTTCACTAAATGTTGCAAAAAAAAACAACCCACAAACCAAAAAACTTTATTTCCACTGACAAACCAAAAAGGCAAAAAAATTGCGACGGGGCATTTGTATGCTGAGGTACCACTGTATTACATGATTGTTGATGTGTTCAGAATATAGAATATGAAAATCAAGACTTGTATTAAAGACTTGTATCATGTTTTAAAATCTATGTCAGCTAGTTTTCTGGATGACTAGCTGGCTAGCAGTATAGTGATGTTAACGCGGGTGTTTGGTGCCAAGAAGCCTGCTTGTAAAGAAGCATAATTACAGTGTGTTTCTTTGGAATAACAGAATGGAACGAAAGCGTTGCTCACTTGCATGTCATGCATTTTTATAGCTCGTTGCTTTCTTTATGCAGGCAAAGGTGTTTTTGCACGGGAACACCATGCTAATCTCTAAAACAATTATTTTACTGCTCAAATATTTATTTTTAAGCCATACAATTGTTTTTTCAAACCATTAGTACCATTAATTAGGCAGATTTATTTTCCAAGAGATTATCTAAGCTTTTTTTTTTTTTTTTAGCAAGAATCTAAAACCTACAAAAGCCCTCCATGACAAATACAGAAACAAAATCCCAGGGGTTAAAACCTTTACCACGCATGATTCAAGTAAAGGTCAACATATTACCTGTCAATACTGATACAGTACAATTTAAAACGACTAGAAGTCAAAGGATGAAAGGGTGGGTGATAGAACAACACCCAACATTGACAGACACCCCGTGTTTGAGCTATTACCTGTGCTTAAGCCGTTCATGTACCGACTGGCCTGTCCATGTGGGAAAGCGAGAAAAGGAGTAAGAGAAGGAGCTAGAGAGAACGAGGGAGGTCTTTGGGGGCAGACTGAAGAGATAAAGGCCAGGATGCTTTCATTATTGCTTTGACCTGCGGGGTCAGGCGGCTGGCAGCTGAAGAAGCAGCCATTAGCCACCTCTCCATCACAGCACACCTCCACCTCCAGACATCCGCACATGATTTATTTCCTCCCTCTTGCCGAGCAGAAAAATGACCCTCTAGCACTGAATCAATCCCGCATACAGTAGAGTACAGGGCACAGGAGCTTACTTCATCCTCCTTTCTCTTTCTTCTCAATTCCACTTATAATCAAAGACTACTGTGTCTTTACTCTCATCTCTATGAGTGAAGTGCTCTCACTGGAAGTCATATATCTATCTGCCTCGCTGAAGGACAAATAGGGCAGTCCATGAATTTCCCCTTAGATGTTTGGATTGTATTGTGGCCAAAATTTACTGATACTCCAAAATCCTAGTAATATTTCTCTGAAGTGTTCAACTCGGTCACTTCAGAAGAAGACTTTTTTTTTTTTTTTTTTTACAGCACTCTGCTGAATTATTTTTCAAATCCACAATTCTGGGGGCGACTTAAAGGATGAAATCTGTGAACTACACCAAAGCCTTTTCATTCAGAATTAAGTGTGCCATTGTCAAGCTTTTAAACAATATTCAAACATTCTTACTTTGACTTGTTCCTCATGTAGATATAAATATCGGGATGACTAAATTACAAACAAACTTTACGGATGGAAATCTGAAGCGTAAAGTAGACTAAAGCTGAAGCTTCTATGACCTATGCAGAAGCTTCCCAATGTCATGTAGCAGCTTCAAAAACCCATGTTCAAACACCCATGCTATAACTACTCATGATGGCTTCAACCATCTGTGAAGAAGCTTTAACCACTCATGCACAGGCTTCAACCACCCATGTAGAGGCTTTCTCCATCCATGTAGAGGCTATAACTACCCATGCAGTGGTTTCAACCATCCATGAAGAAGCTTCAACCACTCATGCAGAGGCTTCAACCACCCATGAAGAGGCTTCATCCACCCATGTAGAGGCTTCATCCACCCATGTATAGGCTATAACTACTCATACAGTGGACTCAACCACCTTTGAAGAAGCTTGAACCACTCATGCAGAGGCTTTAAACACCCATGTAGAAGCCTTTGACCCATACAAAGGCTTCAGCTCCTCAAGTACAGGCATCAACTACTCATGCAGAAGTTTAAACCACTTATGCAGAGGGTTCAATCATTGATGTAAAGGCTGTAACCACCCCTGTAGAGGCTTTAACCACTCTTGCAGAAGCTTCATAAACTCAGGTAAGTGCTTCAACCACCCATGCAGAGCCTTTAACCAGTCATGTAGATGCTTCAAGTACTCACATAGAGTCTGCAACAAACTATGCAGAAGCTTCAACCACCCATGTAGAGGGTTCAAACACTCCTGCAGAGGCTTCCTTTACCTAAACAGTACTAAACAGAGGTTTTCTTCTACAGATGCTTCTTTTTGCTGGCTTCTTCCCTGCAAGCAAGAATTTCTTCTACCCAAAGAAAGGTTTTTCTTTTTTTTTTTTTGCCAAAGCAGTGGTTTTAACTGCTTATGCACAGGCTTCACAGATATAAAGCAAAGGCTTTTATTTTTCGAAGCAGATGCTTCTTTAGTCTAAGCAAAGGTTTCTTCAGCTCAAGCAAAATACTTCCAACCAAATAGAGACATCACCCATCAAAGAAGGGGCTTCTGTGGAAGCACTGGCTGTGTCTTTCGAAGCCGCCACATCTTACACCTAAGCAGGTATTACAGTATATCCATCCACACAGAGGCTTCACCCACCGCAGCAGGGGTTTCTACAACCAAGCAAGTGTTTCGATGGTGCTAGCGAAGGTGGCTGCATCTGCACAAGCAAATGGTCCTTCTTAAGAAATTCTTCCTCTGCTTAAATAGTGGCATCAGTTATTTAAAGCTTTGTCAGAGTGTTCATCCACCCAAACATGAGATTTTACACTGCCTTCAAAATACGACAGCATTCACACACTGATGTATATCTGATGCTGAGATAAACACCTGGTCAGTATTCTCAGAGAAAGCTCAGTGCTCGACTATATGCAGTACAATGACATATAATGAGAAGCAGCATCACTGAAATTAACGCTTTTACAGTTAAAAGCACATTTAAAGCATTCATATCTAAGGCTTCTAAACCATGAGGTGATTGAACAAACTCTGTAAAAAAATGCTTCAGATGCTTTTGATCTGTAGATGCAAACAGCCAAACATGACACATCAGGATAGTCTTTGTGTATAAGACCTTATATTACATCAATGAAGTCTCAGAATCTCCCTGAAGTCTCTGGAGGAAAAAAAAAAACGAGGGGAGCATTGTTCAAGGCAAATCTGTCAAGCTCTGTTAAAAGCTGTAGCATCAAGTTCTTAATAATAGTGAGCGTGTGCTTTAAATTCATAACTTTGAGTGCCTATAACCTAATTGCATGAACGGAGAGCTGACAGGAGTCACATAGGAACGCTTGCCGAGCTTTCTCCGGACCTGTCAGTCAGCATTAGAGCACACTCGGATGATGCACATCACATTTACTACATTGGTTCCACTGGACAGGAAGAGTATGGCAGGGGCTTGCTGAGCTCTACCCCCAGAAATTGTTTTAAATAGGTTAGAAGACTTATTTCCTCCAATACGGTTGTGATAAGAACAGTATGGGAGATGAAGCCGAGGACAAACTGACAATGCTCTGCAGATTTGTTGCAAGGGGATGCCCGTTAGAACAACCAACTTCTATCATTGCTTTTAATCCTCTGTGAATTAATGCCATGACAATGCTTTATATTTCTATTATCAGTTACCGTCAGATAACTGATAACCAGTGTAGTCAACAATAATAATCAGTAGTAATCCATAAACTAGCATTATAGCAAAAAGGCTAATCCATGATCTAGCATGAAAATAAAAAATTGATGTCTAGAACTAGAGTTATATTTTGGAGTACTGCAACTTAAGAATTTCACTTGCATTTTATACATTTTATTTTCATGAAGGTCATGGGACAATACTGTAGCTAATGGGCTAAATAGCTAGCAAAATCTGGCTAGTACATGATTAAGCATTGTTAAACTGGCTACATCTTTAAATAGGATTAAAACAGGAACTTTATGGAACAGGAGCATTATGAAAAACAAGCCAAAGTCTTGAAATAGAACTAGCATTGAGTAAGTTGGCTAATTAATGAGCATTTTAACAAAAAAACTAGTGTTATATAATTTCTGCAATTTAAGAATTTTACTCTCATTATCTATACCGCTTTATCCTGTATACAGGGTTGGGAGATACCTGTAGCCAATCCCAGGAGACTTAGGGCACGAGGTGGGGTACACCATGGACGGGGAGCCAATCCATCGCAGGGCACACACAAACATACATACACTCATATGCTCATTCATACACTATTTCGGCAATTTCAGAACGCCAATCAGCCTAATCTATATGTCTTTGGACTGTGGGAGGAAACTGGAGTACCTGGATAAAACCCAACAAGCACTGGAAGAACATGCAAACTTCACGCACACAGACCCAGGTCAGGAATCGAACCCCGACCTTGGAGGTGCAAGGAGACCACGTGTTAAATTGCAAGCAGGCTAATCCAAGACCTAGCATTAAAAAAACACTTAAACACAATATTTAATTAATTAATCTACTAGCCTTTGTACCAACCCTTATCATCTGGCATAAATGTTGTTTTTGCAACTTTAGCTAGTCAGACTAATGGTTTGGACAGCAAGGAAAACAGACTATATCTGAAACTAGCATTTGCCAGTCTAAATATGGAAGTAGAATTAACAGTTAATGCTCTGGGTTTCAGTTAAGGTCGGGGGTTCAAGGCCCAGCACTGCCAAAGCTGCCACTGCTGAGCCCTTGAGCAAGGCCAGTAACTCTATCTGCTCCAAGGGCATTGTGCCCTGGCTGACCCTGCACTCTGACCCCAGTTTTCTAACTGGGATATGTGAAAAATCATATGACAAATAATTGAAATTTAATCTAATGAAGAGAAATTAATAACAATATAAACACACAATGATAAAGCATATATTTGCTGCTTAATGCAACAATGGAAAACAATGTGATGGTTTTTCACATGCGTGCTGAAGGGGAAATAGCGTTGAATGAAAGAAGGTAACGAGAAACAGATCATTAGAATGGACAATACTGGACATTGTACATGGCCATGAAGAAACCATATACAATCGACTGTCGTTTTCCTTTTACATTGCTAATCTGACACTCTTAAGTGAATTTTTCCTTCATAACATTAGAAGGATTCATTCTTTTCTAACACGCCATCCAGGTGCATGACCAGTTCCTTGCCATTTTGAGCCTGAACCACTGCAACTCACTGTTGGCATGCAGGTGCATTCTATGTGCCAATAGATCCAGAATGCACCTGCATGACTTGTTTTCAATCTTTTGAAACTTGCCTACAAGGTCAAAAAGAGTCCAGCAGCCACTTACCTAGAAGCGTTTATTACCCCCTGGTCTGCATCATGCTCTTTCTGACCCTCTAGCACTGCTCAGCTAGTTCCACCATCTCTGAGGGGACGAGGAAGGCATGCATCATGAGTGCTCTCGGGTCTATAACCCAAATAAGAACTAACTGTTAGCATTCATTCACTCACTCACTCATTGTCTATACCACTTTATCCTGTATATAGGGTCACGGGGGCCTGGAGCCTATCCCCGGAAACTTAGGGCACCCTGGACAATCCATCACAAGGTGCACACACATACACACACTCACTCACACACTGTGGTCAATTTGGGAACACCAATTAGCCTAATCTGCTTGCCTTTGGACTGTTGGAGGAAACCGGAGTACCTGGAGGAAACCCACCAAGCACGGGAGGCGAGAATCGAACTTGGCTGAGAATCAAACCTGGACCCTGCAGGTGCAAGGTGACAGTGCTAATCGCTAAGCAACCGTGCCTAGCAGTTAGCCGCTAACCTACTCATCTTTAGCTCTTAAGGAACAGACAGATCAGGGATGTCACTCCGTCTCAGCTGTGTTTTAAACTTTAGATCACAACACAAGCCTGTCTAAAGCAAATAAAGCGGCGACTAAAAGTAAAAATAACTCTAGTTTTTAGACTGATGGTATTTTTAGACAGTGGTCTAGTCAACCCCTATCAGGAGGTACAGTATTTATTGATAAAGCACTTCTGTAAGTCATTTTTTAATAAGAGCGTCGATCAAATGGCACTAATGTAAATGTCAGTTATAATAAACAGTCTGGATCTATTAACTCATTATAATTATCTAGTATAATCAATGAAAGCTGGTTTTAAATAGAAAGATCTATGCAAAAACACACACAGTCAAAGCCTACATTCACCAGCCTGAAGTGACTGAAATCAGATTTTTTTTTACCCTAATGTGACACATCTGAATTTATTTTAATGGCTGTCTAAGCGCACAGTTTTTTAAACCAGATCTGAGTCACTCTAGCATTGTATGTGGTCCTATATGTACGATACTTGGTCATGTGACCTGCATGATGGAAATTAATGTGACTTTTTGTTACAGCTAAAACGAGGCATCTGGCTTTCTTCCACCTTCTGAGTAAGTTCTTGCCATGTTTCAGAGCAAAACCTCATGCATTTTTTTGCATCTATTGTTTGAAATGAAGGCGGCACGGTGGTGTAGTGGTTAGGACTGTCGCCGTGCACCTCCAGGATCCGGGTTCAATTCCCAGCCGGGTTCGATTCCCGTCTCTGTGTGCATGGAGTGCATGTTCTCCCCATGCAGTCTAAGGACATGCAGATTAGGCTATTTCCCAAAATTGCCCGTAGTGTGTGAATGAGTGTGTATGTGTGTGTGCCCTGCAATGAATTGGCACGCTGTCCAGGGTGTACCCCACCTCGTGCCCTAAGTCTCCTGGGATAGGCTTCAGGCTCCGTGCGACCCTGAATACAGGATAAAGCTGTATAGACGATGACTGAGTGAGGGTTTAAAATGAATGAGCAGTGCCATGAATTGGTCCTTGTAAAAGTTACTCAAATTCTTACACTTGCCCATTTTTTCCTGTTTCAAACACATCAACTTTTGGTAAAAAGGGTTCACTTGCTGCCCAATATATCCCACCCACTTTCAGCCACCATTGGCTATTGAATATGGTATTGAAAATGTAGCTTCTGTGAGAAGGGACAAGTTGTAATGGCTAGATAACAGTGTCAGAGCAACTCGAAAAAATGCCGGTCTTGTATGATGTTCCCAGGCTGGATTGGTCAGGACATACCAAAAGTGATCCAAGGAAGGAAAACTGGTGAACGGGTGACAGGGTCATTGGTGGCCAAGGCTCACTAATGCAGATGAGACTGAAGGCTGGCCGATGTAGTCCGATCCAATAGAAGCGCTAGTGTAGATCAAATTGATAAAAATGTTAATGCTGGTTCCAACAGAAAGGTGTCAGAACACACAGTGCATCACGGTTTTGGTGGCAAACAGTGGACTTACTCAATATTAGGCAAGTTGATCAGTGTCCGTGTCCACATTAGAGTCAGGGAAAAGACACATATGATTATGACATGCAAATCCAATCTGACCAAAAAAATCTGAATTGACTAATGTTACTTGTTATGTGAACGCAGACATGTTGAATAAAAGTGAAATACTGTATAGCAGGTCTGTTGTTTACGAACGTTACTGCTCGACTAGACGACGCAATTCTGCACGTCATGATCCTAAACACCATAACTTTTATACCTGTATAGAGATGCTCGCGTGTTTTCAAAAAGACACCTCGTTAATGGAAAATGCCTTCTTCTTGTGTCACAACATATGAGCTCCGCACTCCCACACTCGCATTCTGCATCTGATATTCCAGCCGAGTAAATCGCACGTTACTTCAGACTGAAACACTTCGTCTGATGTCTCGGGTGTTTAGTCAGCCTCAGGTGAGAGGATGAAGCCTGTTAGAGAAAAAGGAAAGGAATGCTAGTCACTAATTTTTTTTACTCTCTCTTTCTACTTTTCTGTTTCATGCTCTGAATAGGTGGGATTTTTCCTGTCAGGGAAATTGTAGGGGTTTACTGAGCAATGTCGTTGTCAGTTGTTAGTTTTACAGCAATCGCTGTCACTAAGTCTTATTGTACTACTTAGCGGTGTGCTACCTCTGTTTCTGTAATAGAGAAATAGATGGAGAGGGATGCAAAGTTAGAGAGAGAGAGAGCAGGATACAAAAGAATATAATAATAGTAATGAATGAAATATATCACATGTAAATGTATTGTGAAATTGTGATCATGTTATTAATGATGCTTTAATATGAACATTTTCTGAAATACACACTGATAAAGATATCAGTGCTAGCAGTTTGATGTTTATGTAAATTTTGTACCATGAATTGTAGATTGTCCCAAAGCGAATGATTCGAAATTTAACAATCTCACTGCATCTGCTATGTTTAAATAATTAACATTAATCTAATATACTAAACAATAATTGACATTACGTCTGAATCCGCTATAATTACGTAGGATGCGATAAAATTTCATAGCCTCTGATCAACGTCTAGAGCGTTCAAGTCAAACTTCGCAGAATAACAGAACACAGTGCTGTGAAAAAGTATTTGCCCCCATTCCTCGTTTTTTTTTTTTTTTTTTTTTGCATATTTGTCATACTTAAATAATTTAAATAATCAAACTAATTTTAATATTACACTAAGATAACGGAAATAAATAGAAAATTATTATTTTTAATCATCAGTTTTTTAAATGATGATTTTGTTTATTAAGGGAAAAAATCTGACAAAACCTGTCTCAGCTGTATATGACAAAGTCATTGTCCACTAAAATTAATAACCAGTTGCGCCACCCCTGGCGGCAACGACTGCAATCAAGCATTTGCAATAACTGCCAATAAGTCTTCTACATTGCTGTGGAGGAATTTTGGCCTGCTCTTCATAGGAGAATTGTTTTAATTCAGCCCCATTGGAGGGTTTTCGAGCATGAACGGCCTGTTTAAGGAATGGATTTAAGTCCGAGAAAAAACTCCAAAAAACTTACTTTTGCTGGTGTGTTTCAGATCATCATCCTCCTGCATAACCCAAGGCTTGAGGTCACAAACAGATGGCCGGACTGGGTGTGGCAAGTGAATTTTAACTCAGCTTTCTAAAAATCACAGTTCATTCATGATTTATTAAATACTTTTTCACATAGGGCCAGGTATTTATGTAAAATAATTTTTTTGATGATCGAGTGTCTAAAATACACACTGATTCATCAGTATGTATTTCAAAAATTTGAACAAAGTGACAATTATGAAAAAAAAAATCAGGAAGGGTGCAAATACTTTTTCACGGCACTGTGAGTAAAGTATGTAGACTAAAATCTCCCTTGATTTATCTACAGATTCTCCTGCTAGACTTTTATAAAGCTGTTGTTTGATTTAAGTACATTGATTTTAACACTTATTAGCTTGAAATCACTTTCATTATGATTAACTAATTTACCACTTCATCTATTTTTATGAAATATTATTATCATTTATTTATTTTTACATTTTACTCATCTTGATTTCACTAAAAAAAAAAAAAACACATATGTACTTTCTTCCTAACCCCAACCCATACACATCATCACCACCATCATCACCACCATCATCATCACCATCACCATCATCATCATATACTGAGCAGGACCTGTGAAGGATAAAGTGGTGTTGACGGGACCAGCTGTGTGCAGGAGCTTGTCGCCGGTGGCTGTTAGACTCTTCACATTATAGAGAATGCCAGTCTTGTCACCTCCAGCCTCACTAACAGGCGCCATTTAAACATACACACACACACACACACACACACACATGCACCATAATTTAAACAGCCAGCATGTGTGGAACTACTGTTATCTTTGCATCCGCCCACTCAACATGCACACAGCTATGTGTCGAGTACCCACGCCTACACCAAGGTCATAAACACACTGATCACATACCAGCACAGAGTTCTGTACTTCCCTGCAGCAATAATTCAATCACAGGCTAAAGTATAACATAACTCGCAGCCATCCATCTTATTTGCTGCACACTGAGAGTTGTTTCAGCTGTACAGCAGGGGTTAGCTATTGGATTAGATACCAACCCTCACCCACCACACTCCTTCACCCTCGTCCATGCGCTTCATGAAAATTATGTAAATAGAATAAATCACATATGGCTATGGATGAATCGTGTGTAAATAAATCAATCGTGTGTAAATAAAATTGAATCATATGAAAAATAAATGATTCCTGTGTGGGAGATTTTTATCTTCCACTTGTTAATGTTACCTTAATTAAAAATATTAAACAAACGTTGTATCTCTAGTCAAAAAGGACCAAAGAAATACTGTACCTCCTGATAGGGGTTGACTAGACCACTGTCTAAAAATACCATCAGTCTAAAAACTAGAGTTATTTTTACTTTTAGTCGCCGCTTTATTTGCTTTAGACAGGCTTGTGTTGTGATCTAAACCAAGCATTATCAAGACTGTCTGATAGTTACATGCACACTCAGTATATACAGTTTTCAAGGGGAGGGATGCACACCTTGTCTCCTCCTCAGTACTTCTTTTTTCATTCCTTACCAAATGTTTTAACCCATTATAGCCTAACTTTTTCCAAGAAATTCTCTCATTATTTTAAAGTTTTTCTACAATATTATGTTACGTCATATACCTCTTCATCTGACTCCCTACGTCATCTGTACCTCGTGATTATATTTTTTCCTTTTATAATGAATTTTTCTAGCAAATTACTTTCCATTATCTTTACACTTCTCTTGTTATATTTATAAAAAAATATTAGGGTGGCGCTTAATTTTACTATACATTCCTGTTTTTTCCTGGTTTATTCTACAGTTCTCAAGAGAGAGCCTATGGGTAAGCATCTCTTTCGCACTAATTAATAATTTAGTCTTGTTTCCCAATTTGTTGTCCTTACGCATTTTATTTGAATCTTATAGTTGATTGTACTTGCCCAAGTGCTCATTGCATCTCTCTGGACGACTCGGACAGCATGGGCAGTACGGATTACAACACTACTGAACCTGCCACTGACCGGGCCTCTGTGGGCCTCATCCAGGCTGAGTGTCAGCCGCCTATGTCCTTGATGCAATTTTTACAGGAGAGAGGGCTTACATACTACAGGAAGGATGATTCTAATCCTGGCCCTTCTAAGAGACTTCGTCTGGAGGTAAACAGCCCCTCTCCTCATGCCTTTAGGCCTGTACAGCCAGAATCTGGCACTCCTTCTGTTCTAAGGCCTGTTTGTCATATAAGTATTGCCACTCAGACCGATTTTAAAGTGTCCGTTAGTACACAAACTAATGAGAGTGCAACTGTTGGTACCCAAACAGATTTTCCTCCAGCACCTGCACCAATTCTGAACCCTGGCATTTCTGCTTTTGTCCCCCTTACTGATCTTCCTGTGGGTGTTGTTCTGGCTCAGAGAAGGTTGATGTTTCATATGTGATTTCCTGTGCATTTTATTTTTCTATTGATGCTTACCCAGGCCCCCTATGTTTTTTGTACTTTTATGTTGGGCTTTATACTTTGTATTTTTATATGGAATTTTTTTGTTTATCATTATGTAGAGCCCCATGCTATTTTGTGTTGTCTCTGCTTCTTATTAAACTCAGTATTCTTAAAACTGATCATGTGTCTTTTAGGTTATTATATTCTTACTTAGACATGTGTGCGCGACTGCAGGTGCACATGTAGCACGCGTATCCAACACGTTTCAATCCTTCATTATTGTGTAAAACAATGGGTTAAAAAATTAATCATGTGTAAGAATTGTATGTGTAAATAAACAAATCGTTTGAAAATGCATCACATAAAAATACGAG